>CM060358.1:62609996-62779685 GCA_030545235.1 Helianthus tuberosus
CGGGTAATGTCCGGTTGTTCGGTCAGACACTGTTCCGTTAAATTGTTTAATTGTTCCGTAAGGCGTCTTATTTATATATTTTTGTAACGCAATTTATTCCTAACACATAGGAAAACATACCGGACTTTTTAGTAACTTTTCTGTACATTACTAGTGTGTTAACAGGCGCATGTAAATATAACACAGATTATCAGAAAGCAGTTAAGTAATTCCACACAGTCATCAAGCGCTTTCATTATCAATAATAAATTGTATGGAATACATGGAATTTGAGGGTTGTCACAATCCGTACGGATGACCATTCGATCAAATGGTCATTCGATCGAAGGGCTGCCGCGAGTTGGATTTCGATGTTTTGTTTCGTGCATTCGGCGTTGCGATGCGTTTAAGCGAGTGTCGATTAAGCGATGCGATAGATTTAATTAATAGACACGCAAATAATATAACTAACATACAACAATATAACCTTACGTTTAGCGTTTTTAGATTGCGTTGTGATAGAGTTGCGATTGCGTTTTCGAATAATCTCCACAAAACAAATATAACATGCACATGTAACACATAAATGGCACACACACATAAAACAATATCCAGAATACATAATTCGAGTTGCGATGCGATAGCGATAAGTCGATTAGCAATTAACAGCGATTAAACTGCGATTGTTACATATACTCCACATAATACGACTAAAGTAACTTAAAATTGAGTATTGATTACAAAGTCAAAGAGTACAGTCAATAATTAAGCAAGGAGTGACAGGTCGCAATTAGCAATCTTTTCTTCCTTTGACTTTGAGTTTAACTTGTACTTTGACTTCAAAAGCGCGGGTTGTTATACATTTAGATCATATAATTTACGTTTTGTTCATGATTTACCATGTTATGAATTTGATTTTATTTTTTTATTTTTTTGTGAGTAATCAATATGCACGATCGCCACTAAATGGGATCCACTAAAATAAAATGTTTCATGGTCAAATTGCATAGTCAACTGTTGATTGTCTTGTGTTTTTAAAACCATAAGTTAAATGAATTTTTACATGATTAAATTGCCTGAAACTTCGGAACACCTTCTTGTCAACTGTGATTTGGCCAAGTCCGTGTGGTGGGCTGTTAGTGCCTGGTTGGACGTCCCGGCTCCGAGCAGTTTCATCAACGTTGCTCAAATGCTGGGTCACTGTACCAGTTTAGGTGTAGATTATAAAAAGAAGAGGATGATTTACGCCATATTTCTGCTAGTTTTGTGGAGAATCTGGAACACTCGCAATGATAAGGTTTTCCACAAAAGGTATAGCTCGGCGCTTCAAACAACATTACTTTTAAAGAATGGAGTGTGGCAATTTCTTTTATAAAATCACAAATTCACCCTATAATCACAAATACATTACTTTCATATAGTTGTTGACTTCATTGTTTTGATTAACACACATCTGATGTGTATTGTTTTCATATGTTCTTGTTTGTCAACATGTCCATTGGCTATTAAATTCTTCGTAACCTATATGGTAATTCTTACTTGATTAGAGTCGGACACAAGTTTGATTATTGATTTGGAAAGTTTAAAATCCAAAATTCTTTATCAAAATTGAAAGTTTGTATGTTCCTGTTTGTAGGTTTGTTAACATGTCCATCTTTTATCAAATCATTCGTAACCAATCAGCTAATTCTCAGTGGCGGATCTAGAAAATCTTCGTAGGTGTAATGTTTAAAAAAAGGGGTAACGAAATTGAAAATACGTCAAAAAACGTCATTTTTTTCCAAAATTACGCTACCACTGGAGCGCCAAGGGGTAGCGAGGGCTACCTCTTATCATAATATATGTCCGCCACTGGTAATTCTTCCTTGATTAAAATTGGATGCAAGTTGATTATTGATTCGGAAAGTTTAAATTTAGAAATTCTTTATCTAAATTGAAAGATTGACATTGAATATTTATTACTTTTATATATTTTTTTTAATATCTAAAGAAAAATTGAATTTAAAAAATATTTTTTAAATTTAGATGTTTGAGACGATTATGATTGTTAGATGAAACTTATATTTTAATGAATTTCGTATTGAATATCTTGAAATTAATTCTGCTTAAAAGGAAACTTTGATAATCAAGTTTGAAAAACTCAAACATTCGACAATCATTATTGATGACGGGGGTAGCCCAAATCTCAATAAAATGACTAATATACATAACAGCTTAAAATGTTAAAAGGTTGAGAGATTCAATACGCGTGAACTCAGGTGAACAGTAAAAGGGACAAGCACAGTGTCCGGTCACATCAACACTTAACGTGTGAACCATTTCTGCACAGACAGAACATGTGCACAGAGAACAACCTTTTATCCGCAGGTCTAAAGCCTCCAACCCCCAAACGGGTAATTCCTCCACTGTAGCCTTGGATCCATGGTCACGAGCTTCCTCTTATAGAATACATCTTATCTATAAGTACAAGCTCCAACAACCATATCAAGGACACCAGATCAGTTGGGCTAACACATACTCTCTGATCTTCTCTCATCTCTTGAGAACAAGTTTCATACTTGCTTCTCTTCTTCACTTCAAACAGCATTGCTTCGCTAATAACTTCATTCCGGCTTGAATTCCCTTCAAGCTGGAATCAAAAGCGATCAATAAACAAGTGATCCAACCCCACGTGCTACAAATGTGGGAGGACCCCACGACCTGCATTAGGCTAATCGAAACCCTTGAACCCTTTTACCCGGAGATATCACTACAGGCCTTGTGTTACACCCTAAATCGTATTTGACAAAAAGTCACAGCGGAAACACGAACCATAAAATTTCTTTCATTATAAATACCTCAACTTATTTAAAATTTAGCTTTAACGTAATTCTTATTCATAAATCCGTCATCCTCTTATTTACTAATAAAAAACATAGCTTACGTTTACTACCTTTTACATTCAACGTCCCCGTACAATCTCTCTAGTGGCTCGGTCTTCAATCCCTAATCCTTCTGATAATCGCTCATTATCCGTACAACCTGCATTCACCACATGCATTCATAACATTAGCACGCATTAAAGAAACAAAGTTCATTCGCGTACACTTCACACTTCGTCATCTTTTAAGCTTTAAGCATTTCATCTGCATATCCATTTCCTGGTGAGGCTTCAATAATGTACCTGCATTACTTTTCATTCTCGAGGTACACCATTAATAACGTTAATCCTCCACGTGTCTAAATCATGCATACACACGTACTCACATACATATGTACATACGTACATATTTTCCCTACAACTTTACATACGTGCATACACTCATACATGCCTTTATACATACATACATACATACACATCTACATACATACAAACCTTTCCCACATCATTGCATACATACATACCCTCGTACATATCTTTACACATACATACATACACATCTACATGCATACAAACCTTTCCCACATAATTGCATACATACATACCCTCGTACATATCTTTACACATACATATATACACATCTACATGCATACAAACCTTTCCCACATCATTGCATACATACATACCCTCGTGCATATCATTACACATACATACATACACATCTACATGCATACAAACCTTTCCCACATCATTGCATACATACGTACCCTCGTACATATCTTTACACATACATACATACACATCTACATGCATACAAACCTTTCCCACATCATTGCATACATACGTACCCTCGTACATATCTTTACACATACATACATACACATCTACATGCATACAAACCTTTCCCACATCATTGCATACATACCAATGAGAATTAAATTAATAATTCTTATCTGGGGTACGGGATCCCGCTTTAAAGTTCCTAAATGGAACCTGAGGTGGGATTCTTACCTGGGCTTTGGGATCCCGCTTAAAGGTTCAGGAACCTGAGGTGGGATTCTTACCTGGGCTTTGGGATCCCGCTTTAAGGTTCAGGAACCTGAGGTGGGATTCTTACCTGGGCTTTGGGATCCCGCTTTAAGCTCCCGTTTCTTCCTACATGCTTGTAAATTCACATTCTATCATATGAACTTAAAATCCCACATCCGGATTACGGAAATTCTTAACTTTACGCTCTATCGGCTTATTATCATTTTCTAACTATTTGACCCGTTATGGGTATTTGCGCATTAAACGGTTTATGACAACAAAACCATACTTCCCATTTCCATACTTGTCCAAAACATTAAACTAATCGTATAACTTGTTCTTAAACCACTTATTAAGATCATTTGCCCAAAATACCCATCAAGGGCATTTTGGTCAACTTTAATCCCATCCTTTACGACGAAAGACTACGACACATAATTGACTTCAACCATCATGCTTAGTTAATTAAAACGCCTTATAACTTAAACGAACATAAGAAGTGATTGCAGAAATCACTTACCTCGTGCGTCCGAGTTCGTGTCCGTTATCTTGTCTCTTTTTGACCCGTTAGCCTTTCATGCTTGAGTCCTTCTCGACATGATTCCTATACTTTCATGTCACCAAATGACATTCTTATTAACATACATAATTGTACAAGTTAACGATCATATCGATCGTATAACTCATATTTGACGTTCATAGTCACTTCTAACAAGCATAATACATGTAACCAAATTCATATCATTTCCAACTTGTGGAGTCCGTAATGTCATCGCATTAGACACACATACGTCTAACACGCATCATATAACTTACTTTAGTCTTACAATTATGACAACATGACAGTTGACTTTTAGAAGTCAACGGTCCATTTACTTTAACTTTTGACTTTTCGTTAAATACCCGTACATTATAATCGACTATACGGACATCACTATATACATATCATCTTTTACTTACATACAATTTCATCTATTAAGCTCACCTAGGCATTTCATCAAACACTTGGTGTGCGTACTACCTTCTAAGCATAACGTACAACTGATTCATGCACAATCTTCTAATTTCATACATAATTCATCAATTTCTTCCTTCCAATCAACACGAATCATACATGCATAATCATCAAACATATAATCATCACATTTCTTCCAATCCTTCTAACAAGAATTCATCATACATAACATGATACATCAATTTTTGACAAGAATTGGACCTTGATGATATATCCATGCTATCATCTTTACCCCAATAATTGGGTTTCACCTTTACACATCAAATTAACACAAACCATACATAACATATGTTCTATATGATGATTCTAACACTTATACATGATCAATTTCACATTAACTTACGGATTAGAACATAACCCACTTCACACATGATCACCAATCTTTGATTCAAGACATACCTTACGATCCCCTTGTGAAGGTGATCACTAATTCATGCTCGGTTGTGAATTTGGGCCTTGATTCATTCTTCAATTTGAAGCTTTTGCATGAACTAGGGTTTGGGGCTCTTGAGAGCCCCTGATCGATCTATCCAGAACACACACGAAAGTGTGTGTGTGTGATCTTTTATTTATTAACATAACTTTCCCCTTTTTCAACTTTGGCCCCTCATGTTTATTACTTACTCATGTTTGGCATAACTTTCATCTTCTAAATAGTTTTTATCATACACTTTATTAGGTTAAATAACCTAGTCATTCATTTCTTAATGTACCATAGCATAACATTTAACGAACATAAACATTCGGGTTTTGGGGTGTTACAAGTCTACCCCCCTTAAATAAGGTTTCGTCCCCGAAACCTTTCTCATTTCCTCTTACACACACACATTCATGTTTGACTTCATAGTCGCATCATAATCATAAGTAACCATCCTATCTCAATTCATAATTATTCAATCAATTGGCTTCTTCTTCTTAACAAGTCTATGCTCTCCATGGCATACTTTCATATAACATTCTCATTTCCTTTGACCCGTTAAAACAGGTTAATATACATTCTTATTCAAACTTATAATAATGCTTACACTCATATGATCATTTTATAACAGATTAAATACCTTCATCTCATCCTTTAAGATTTCATTCTATAGACGCATTGCATAACATTTAACCCTTGTTTTGTTATCATAACAAAACTACCATTTCATAGTCACACCTATGTGCTTAACTCCGTAGCTAACATCATTCTACGCTTCTATAATCTTTTGTACCATACATATCCTCACGTTACTTGCACATTCGGATATTTTCATTCCTATCATTCTTTGTTCTTTTGCTTTACATTACTTTTATGACTTGTTTGACGCATACATGGTCAAGCCATTGACTTCTTCTTATGTAGACTAGTTCCGTCTTTTATATCTTAAATCCGTTTCGCGGATTCGAACACATTATTCATACCTTTCGTACCTTCTATGTTTTGAATCCGTCTCGCGGATTCAAACATTGCATTTACGCCTTTCATTCTTTGAATCCGTCTTGCGGATTCAAACATTGCATATACACTTTTCATCCCTTGAATCCGTCTCGCGGGTTCAAGCATTGCATTCATATCTTTCATTCTTTGAATCCGTCTCGAGGATTCAAACATTGCATATACGCTTTTCATCCCTTGAATCCGTCTCGCGGGTTCAAGCATTGCATTCATATCTTTCATTCTTTGAATCCGTCTCGCGGATTCAAACATTGCATATACGCTTTTCATCCCTTGAATCCGTCTCGCGGATTCAAGCATTGCATTCATATCTTTCATTCTTTGAATCCGTCTCGCGGATTCTAGCATAGCATTTCATGTTTCGAATCCGTCTCGCGGATTCTAGCATAGCATTTCATGTTTCGAATCCGTCTCGCGGATTCTAGCATAGCATTTCATGTTTCGAATCCGTCTCGCGGATTCTAGCATAGCATTTCATGTTTCGAATCCGTCTCGCGGATTCTAGCATAGCATTTCATGTTTCGAATCCGTCTCGCGGATTCTAGCATAGCATTTCATGTTTCGAATCCGTCTCGCGGATTCTAGCATAGCATTTCATGTTTCGAATCCGTCTCGCGGATTCTAGCATAGCATTTCATGTTTCGAATCCGTCTCGCGGATTCTAGCATAGCATTTCATACTCTCATTCTTGAGAGTCTTACATTTCTCTTCACCCTCACGTCCACCTACTACTTAATTCTAACGGACATACCTGTATTAATTATCACGGTCCCACGAACGTCATATGCTTCACGTGTACTGGCCAGGTACACAATCCACATACTAGTTTCGTGTCTTCGTGTAATTGTCACCTTATGTCCGAAGAATTAGGTTTCGGCACGTGTATCATTTTTCAAACATATTTACTATACCATCATGGTCCTTCATTTAGCATTTTTCTTCCCTTAATGCATTTTATCATTTCATATACCGACATATTGAATGTACGTACCGGGGTTCAACTTTATCTTATTTCATGCCTTGGTGTCGGTACTTGACCGCACTCGCGGATCATCCTCTTCAAACACTTATACTTACCTTGCATATACAAAACCGTCAGTTTCTTTATGCATATACATAAGTACATACTTACATTCTCTTTTACCTTTGGATCTTGACCGAGTCTTGGATTGTACGGGTTTCTCATCACAAGAGCACACAGGTTTGAGTTCAAGCACTTACCTTCTTACACTTGATTCTCTCAAACCAGGGCTCTGATACCAACTTGTTACACCCTAAATCGTATTTGACAAAAAGTCACAGCGGAAACACGAACCATAAAATTTCTTTCATTATAAATACCTCAACTTATTTAAAATTTAGCTTTAACGTAATTCTTATTCATAAATCCGTCATCCTCTTATTTACTAATAAAAAACATAGCTTACGTTTACTACCTTTTACATTCAACGTCCCCGTACAATCTCTCTAGTGGCTCGGTCTTCAATCCCTAATCCTTCTGATAATCGCTCATTATCCGTACAACCTGCATTCACCACATGCATTCATAACATTAGCACGCATTAAAGAAACAAAGTTCATTCGCGTACACTTCACACTTCGTCATCTTTTAAGCTTTAAGCATTTCATCTGCATATCCATTTCCTGGTGAGGCTTCAATAATGTACCTGCATTACTTTTCATTCTCGAGGTACACCATTAATAACGTTAATCCTCCACGTGTCTAAATCATGCATACACACGTACTCACATACATATGTACATACGTACATATTTTCCCTACAACTTTACATACGTGCATACACTCATACATGCCTTTATACATACATACATACATACATACACATCTACATACATACAAACCTTTCCCACATCATTGCATACATACATACCCTCGTACATATCTTTACACATACATACATACACATCTACATGCATACAAACCTTTCCCACATAATTGCATACATACATACCCTCGTACATATCTTTACACATACATATATACACATCTACATGCATACAAACCTTTCCCACATCATTGCATACATACATACCCTCGTGCATATCATTACACATACATACATACACATCTACATGCATACAAACCTTTCCCACATCATTGCATACATACGTACCCTCGTACATATCTTTACACATACATACATACACATCTACATGCATACAAACCTTTCCCACATCATTGCATACATACGTACCCTCGTACATATCTTTACACATACATACATACACATCTACATGCATACAAACCTTTCCCACATCATTGCATACATACCAATGAGAATTAAATTAATAATTCTTATCTGGGGTACGGGATTCCGCTTTAAAGTTCCTAAATGGAACCTGAGGTGGGATTCTTACCTGGGCTTTGGGATCCCGCTTAAAGGTTCAGGAACCTGAGGTGGGATTCTTACCTGGGCTTTGGGATCCCGCTTTAAGGTTCAGGAACCTGAGGTGGGATTCTTACATGGGCTTTGGGATCCCGCTTTAAGCTCCCGTTTCTTCCTACATGCTTGTAAATTCACATTCTATCATATGAACTTAAAATCCCACATCCGGATTACGGAAATTCTTAACTTTACGCTCTATCGGCTTATTATCATTTTCTAACTATTTGACCCGTTATGGGTATTTGCGCATTAAACGGTTTATGACAACAAAACCATACTTCCCATTTCCATACTTGTCCAAAACATTAAACTAATCGTATAACTTGTTCTTAAACCACTTATTAAGATCATTTGCCCAAAATACCCATCAAGGGCATTTTGGTCAACTTTAATCCCATCCTTTACGACGAAAGACTACGACACATAATTGACTTCAACCATCATGCTTAGTTAATTAAAACGCCTTATAACTTAAACGAACATAAGAAGTGATTGCAGAAATCACTTACCTCGTGCGTCCGAGTTCGTGTCCGTTATCTTGTCTCTTTTTGACCCGTTAGCCTTTCATGCTTGAGTCCTTCTCGACATGATTCCTATACTTTCATGTCACCAAATGACATTCTTATTAACATACATAATTGTACAAGTTAACGATCATATCGATCGTATAACTCATATTTGACGTTCATAGTCACTTCTAACAAGCATAATACATGTAACCAAATTCATATCATTTCCAACTTGTGGAGTCCGTAATGTCATCGCATTAGACACACATACGTCTAACACGCATCATATAACTTACTTTAGTCTTACAATTATGACAACATGACAGTTGACTTTTAGAAGTCAACGGTCCATTTACTTTAACTTTTGACTTTTCGTTAAATACCCGTACATTATAATCGACTATACGGACATCACTATATACATATCATCTTTTACTTACATACAATTTCATCTATTAAGCTCACCTAGGCATTTCATCAAACACTTGGTGTGCGTACTACCTTCTAAGCATAACGTACAACTGATTCATGCACAATCTTCTAATTTCATACATAATTCATCAATTTCTTCCTTCCAATCAACACGAATCATACATGCATAATCATCAAACATATAATCATCACATTTCTTCCAATCCTTCTAACAAGAATTCATCATACATAACATGATACATCAATTTTTGACAAGAATTGGACCTTGATGATATATCCATGCTATCATCTTTACCCCAATAATTGGGTTTCACCTTTACACATCAAATTAACACAAACCATACATAACATATGTTCTATATGATGATTCTAACACTTATACATGATCAATTTCACATTAACTTACGGATTAGAACATAACCCACTTCACACATGATCACCAATCTTTGATTCAAGACATACCTTACGATCCCCTTGTGAAGGTGATCACTAATTCATGCTCGGTTGTGAATTTGGGCCTTGATTCATTCTTCAATTTGAAGCTTTTGCATGAACTAGGGTTTGGGGCTCTTGAGAGCCCCTGATCGATCTATCCAGAACACACACGAAAGTGTGTGTGTGTGATCTTTTATTTATTAACATAACTTTCCCCTTTTTCAACTTTGGCCCCTCATGTTTATTACTTACTCATGTTTGGCATAACTTTCATCTTCTAAATAGTTTTTATCATACACTTTATTAGGTTAAATAACCTAGTCATTCATTTCTTAATGTACCATAGCATAACATTTAACGAACATAAACATTCGGGTTTTGGGGTGTTACACCTTGGTCTTGTATTTGTTGTATCAACAAGTTGGCGCCCACCGTGGGGCTACGCCGCTTACTTTATCTTAAAGACCTGCTGTGTAGCTCCATTTTCTCTTTACATCATGTCTGAAAGCGAGTCTCTCGGTCAGGTAAATCAGGTGCCTAACAACACCGATTTAACACCAAATTCGAGTCGGATCTCAACGGTCCTACCTACACCTCTTTCTACTCCCAGAAGTACTCCACAGGGATATGTTCCCGGAGTTCACTTCTTTTCAAACACAAACCCATCTCGGTCAGGGGTTGCACCTACTCAAATCGATGTAATGCATACACCGGAACGCATAGATCTAACACCCGAGGGAGTAGCTAGAAATCTCTTACAAAGGAGATTTCTTCTCAACTAGCATGTGAGCTTAGAAAGGGAAAAAAGGGTGAGAATAAGACTAAATTATGAGGAGTCTAAACCCTCATTATCACATGGCCCTCCATCTTTTCCTTTTAGCTGCTCACGTTCAGCCACATCTTACCTTGAAGCTAGTCCTAGTGTGACAGACCAACCACTCAAGCCCTTTAGCTTTTGAGGAGGCCAGGTCCAACCGTTTTTCCCTTATTTACCTCCCAACCCGTTACAACCGGTGCACCTATATGGCAGTCACCAGCTTCAAGTGTTCCCCCTCCCATTGCTACTTCGTGAAAACAAGCCATGGCCACCCTGCCTTTGGCTCGAGGTGCGGTCATGAGCACATCCATGGGAATGCCTTATACAGTAAGCCTTTAAGGCTTTAACCTTATGACACAGATAATGGCATCTTTTATTAGTACCATCAGAAAGCCTTTAAGGATTTAACCTTATGCCCTAGCTGATGACACAAATGATGGCACAATTTCCTTTGCAGCACGTGAAAGCTGGATGATGACACAGAAAGCCTTCGAGGCTTTAGCTTTAACTTCATCAACCAAGTGCCAACCACTCACCAGGGTACCTCAAACGGTAACCCAGCTTCAAGGGTAGTAGAAGACCTCTCAAAACCCTACAAGCCCAACAAACTTGTCTTGCTTCTCCCAACAAATCATTGATTACGAATTTCAAACCCAGATAAAGATGCCATCACAATACTGAAGACTACCTCCAAATCTTCATCGGGACTGCAAGAATTGAAAAATGACCCAACTCCGAATGTTGTCTCATGTTCAGGCAAACCCCTGAAGGGTCTTCGCGCATATGGTTCAATGACTTTCCTGGATGAAGCGTTCAGACCTTTGACGATCTTAGCAAAAGTTCCCTATAAAAACATAGGTATGTCAAGGACGCCACGATAATCTTCCAGATCAAACAACGTGATAATGAAAGTCTCAGAGACTTCACCGAAAGGTACAGGAAGGAAGGTTTAACTTACGCCTATAAAAAGATTAGGGTTACAAGGTTCATGAATGCTATAAATTCCAAACGTCTCACAAGAGACTTCAATAAATGCCTGCCCAAAACCCCTGAAAAAGCACTCAAAAGGGCTGAAGCCCACATTCGAGGAGAATAAGCTGTAGACATCAAAGAACAAAATAAAAGACTCTTAACTAGAGCTTCCAGTATGGCTCTTATGACAAACAGTTCAAAGGTTCGGATTCCAGAAGGCCTGAAGGCCGGAACCCTCCAAGCCAAGAAAAAACCATAAACTTTACAGCCTTAACCAAGGCTACATAAGAGATCTTGGCAACCGAAGAGGTAAAACACAGCTTCCGCCCTCCTCAACCTTTGCCCAAAAACAAAAGATTGGAAAAATCAAACCAGTATTGTGAGCTTCACGAATAGAAAGGTCACCATACTAATGATTGCTTCCAACTCAAAAAGAGAATCGAAAAAGCCGTCAAGTCTGAACTGGCTCACTTGGTTAAAGGGGCCAAGGACAAGATGGTTGAAAAAAAAAAGTAGGAAGTGAACATGGTCGACCTTGAAAACAAAGCTTCCTACAAACGCCATCATTTCAAGGCATGGGAACGTTAATATGTTTGCTTCCCACCACAAGAAGGAGAGTTGCTTTCAAACCCTCTGGTGATAGAAGCCAACATAGGAACCATCAAGACACAAAAGGCTTACATTGACACCGGTGTAACCATCAAAATCATGTTTGATAAATGCTTTAACCCTCTCAGTGACGATGAACGTTCAAAGCTTCAACAGTCTGAATCCTCCATCAAAGGTATCGCAAACATACCTATCAAGCCTTTAGGCTAAATAACCCTTAATGTTGTTCAGCAAAAGAACAAAGGGACGAACCGAACAACTCACCTTTGCGGTAATCAATATCCCTTCCAACTATGATATCATCATAGGAAGGCCAGGACAAAGTGTGTTCGGAATGGCAGTTTCAGTTAGTCAAGGCATTGTGAAGTTTCCCACTGAAAAAGGGATGTCAACCCTTCAACCTACCCAAGAAGATTTTGTGGTTGAAAGGGAAAGCTCAAGAAAGGACGAAGACGATGAACAAGGGTTGGACATAAAACCAAATTATCCTCAACAGGGGATAAGGTAAACACTAACCTTTCCAAAGAAACCATCTCATGCCTTAAAAAGCTGCTCTTGCACTATGTCTTTGCTTGGTGCCCAGAAGATATGACCGGCATCCCTTGTAGCATTGTTAAAACATGAGTTATGGATCCCACCAGATGTTAAGCCCATTATACAAAAGAAACGGAGTCAAGCCCCTAAAAGAAGCCTTGTATAACGCCAAGAGATGGAAAAGCTTGTTCTAGTCCTTCGAGAGGTCATGTATCAATCTTGGAGAATGGGTATCGATTTTAAAGACTTGAACAAAGCATGCCCAAAGGATTGCTACCCGCTGCCCCAGATAGACATCAACGATAACTCGCTCACAGGCTTCCTGTTCAAGTGTTTTCTTGACGCCTAAAAGGGTTACCATCAGATCCTAATGAAAAAAGAATAGGAAGAAAAAACCACATTCCACACTGATAAAGGTATATCTTGCTATCAAAAATAGAATTTTGGTTTAAGAAATGCAGGTGCCACTTATCAACGTCTGGTTGACAAAGCGTTTGCCGGATAAATCGGCAAGAACATTAAAGCTTATGTTGACGATTTGGTGATTAAGTGCAAAACGGAATACCAAATGCTCCATGACATACAAAAAACCTTCCAAAACTTGAGAAAGATCAACATGAAGATTAATTCAGTCAAGTGCTCGTTTGTAGGGCATATTATGGGGAAACAAAGCATAAAAGCCAACCCTCAAGGGATGTGCTAACAAGAAAGACTTTTGATGGAAAGCTTACAGCTTTGAAGCGTTTCACCTCAAAAGGAAGCCTTCAACCAAATGAAGCAACACTTGGCTTCACTCCCAGCCATTTTGGCTCCGGAAATAGGAGGAACGATCTCTATCTACCTTTCGATTGCTGAAAAGGCCATAAGTACGGCTCTAATCATTGAACGAAACAAAGTTCAGATACCCGTTTACTTTTTCAAAACTTTAAAATTAGCAGAAATCAAATATTCTCCTTTGGAAAAACTTGTTCTAGCCCTAGTCCGAACGGCTAGAAGGCTTCAAAAGTACTTTCAGTCACACCCGATACAAGTGATCACTGACTAACCTATTAAGAATGTGCTTGAAAAACAAAAAAAAAATCCGGATGATTAGCCAAATGGATTGTGAAACTAGGTGAACACAAAATCACCTATGTCCTGAGAAAAGCTGTCAAAGCTCAAATCTTCGCTGACTTCATCTTGAAAGTCTGTAAAAAATCCATAACAGAAGTTAATACAACTGCAGCTGAACCCTCCAACCCTGATACCTGGAAGCTTTTTACCGATGAGGCTTCTAGTATCGAAGGGTCAGGGGCTGGGCTAGTTTTAATTAACCCTGAAGGGTTAGAATTCACATATGCTCTTTGGCTTGTATTTCAGACTACCAATAATAAAGCCAAGTACGAAGCATTGATCACTGGGCTAAAGCTAGCCAAAGAAATGGGGGTTCAAAAGCTTCAAGTCCTCACAAACTCTATCAAGCCAAGACAATAACAGCTGCCTAGCAAAAGAACTCAACATGAATAAGTACTGAGAGAAATCAATGAACGCATTTCAAACATGTGCCATCAAATAAATTCCAAGATCTCAAAACAAGAAAGTTGATGCACTAAGCAAGCTTGCATCTCTTACGTTTACCCACCTCACCAAGAAGGTACTAGTTGGGGTATTAAAAACCTCATTCATCTAAAAACTGGAGGTTCAAGATGTGATCACTAAAAAAGGGCCAAACTGGATGACTCCCATTGAAAGGTTCCTCAAAATGGTGAATTACCTAATGACCAGACTGAGGCTAAAAGGGTTCGTATCAAGTCAAGGCAATATGTGTTACAAGGAGATATCCTTTACAAAAAGGATACCTTGCACCACTACTTCGATGCGTTGGCCCAAAACAAAGCCAATATCTGATTAAAGAGGTTCACGAAGGGATATGTGGAGCTCATTGTGGCCCAAAATCGGTAGTGTCAAAGTTGATGAACCTCGGACACTTTTTGCCTTCCATGCATCGAGATACCTCCGAACAACTGCGAAAGTATAAAGCTTGTCAGTTACATGCTCTGGTACCCAAAAGCCCCAAACATGACCCCGTTCCCATCTCCTCAGCTTGACCATTTCACAAGTAGGTAATAAACATCGTTGGTCCATCCCCATTAGCCAAATGAGGAGTCAAGCTCTTATTGGTAGCCGTGAATTACTTCACCAAGTGACCAGAAGTAAAACCATTGGCAAAAATCTCAGGGAAACATGTCATTGATTTCGAAAGCATAAGCTATCGTTTTGGGCTCCCAGGGGTACTAGTCATGGATAACGGGAAATAGTTTGCCGAGAAACCTTCTAGCTCCTGGTGCAAGGAGTTCAGAATAACTCAAGTATTCAGCTCGGTAGCTTACCCACAATCCAATGGCCAGGTTGATAGGACAAATCACAACATTGTTGAAGGGATTAAATTTCGATTGGGAAGGTACGACAACAACTGGCTCGAGTAGCTTCCCAATGTGCTATTGGAAATTCAAACAACCGAGAAAACAAGCCACAAGAAAATACCCTACAGCCTAGTGTTTGGATTAGAGGCTGTAATCCTAGCTGAAATCGGAGCAACAACACAAAGAACAATTAACATCGACCTCAAGCCAAATAAGAAAGAGACGATGTTGAATTTGGAACTCCTCGAAGAGGCTCGTGATCAAGCAGCCATACAAAAAGAAAGGTACAAGCAAAACATGGAATTGTATTACAATACACGGGTGAAGCATGAACGCTTCAAGCCTGAGGACCTTGTGCTTCGAAATAATGATGCCTGCAAGAAAGAAATCCAAGGAAAGCTTGGCCCTAAGTAGGAAGGGCCATACACTATCCTTAAAGCCTACAAAGGAGGATCATACATGTAGGATCAAGAAACGACCTAACGAGTCGATCAGCAGAGTGCTCAGACAGAATCAGAGGCGGAATTCATTGATTCTGTCTTTGTTTAGCTTGTATTCACTATTAACTGTCTCGTTTATTGATCTAGAAGCAATTTACACAACGTAGACACTTCGACAGCACCTCGGCGTCGGAAACAAGAAAGTTACAAATGATTTCGTATGTAGGGTATTTATAGAGGTTGCTATTTCGTTTGAAAGTGGCATGTGTCACTTCAAACGAAATTACATCAAATACTCATAAAACCTACCCTATTTCTCATATAACGTGCCCTGATCTAACAATTGTAATGTAAGACTCGATACAAGACGAAGTCGATAGTCGTAATGCACCAACAGACTCCCCCTCGGATGTTGACGAGTCTGAAGTATCGAGTCTTCGCATCTTCAGTCTTTATCAGTCTCTGGGCTTCCCGAACTTCTCTTCTAATCCAAGACTCGAACGAAGATGAAGTCGACAGACAACTGCACCAACAGACTCCCCCTTGAATGTTGACGGAATCTTTAGTGAGAATCTTCATCATGACGACTCTTCAATCTTGATCGGTCTCCTTTCTTTCTTAACATGTACCAGGATCTTCTCTTTGGCTCTAACCTCGTCAGACTCCCCCTTTCATCATGCTGGGATCGCCGTCTGGAATTAGCTATCACCTTGAGATCAATCCCTGGCTTTATCTTTGATCAGCTCATCTTCTGCACAAATTTTCTCATCACCATATAAGTTTTTACTTAAATCAATAAGAAAAACTTACTGATAGAAATCATTCAATCATAATAGTTACATCAAGTTCAAATTAATGACCTTGATTAACTAATCTAACTTCTTTCTCAAAATAAATTTCTTTATTTAAGCATATATTTCCAACCCTGTTCATCATGTTCAGCACTTGGAATTTTGAAATTTAGCTCTTCAACATCTGTTGTCTAAAATCTTTTTGAATTTTTCAAAATTTATGCTAAAACACTCAGAAAATCTTTTTGGATTTTTTTTATAACAAAGGAATGCAGTAAAGAAATATTTACACACAATATTTTTTGTGAGTTTGTGTAAGAGGATCATATAAGTTTTTGAGACAATTCACTAGCATCGTTAAGCTTTAACATTTTCAGTTCCAAGCGATTCACGTAGATTGACAATATTGTTATCCACCTAAAATCAATCTAAAAACTTTCGACATGCTTACCGATACGTTTAAGGTATATTTAGATAGCACTAAATTCTTATGGACCCCACGATCTCAGCATATCCCCTCATCATGCAATACACTGACTCAAGTAATGCCTTTAAACTTTTATCAACTGTGATTTGTGCGAAAACAAAGCAAAATGTTTAAACATTAACAATCAGGTCGATACTTCCGTATACGCAGAGAAAGTCCAATGTTTAAACAAAATAAGAAAATAAAAATAAGTTGAAGTTGTTTAGGCTTTAACCACCAGGTCGATACTTTCGTATACGCAGAGGTGATCCAAAGCTTAAACGAAACACCAAAGAAAATAAAGCAGAACGTTTAGGCAATAACATCCAGATCGATACTCACGTATACGCAGAGGATGTCCAATGCTTAAACAAAATAAAGAAATAAGATAAGTTTAAATCTTTGCAAAATAAAATGCACAATCACAGCGATTTTTCAGCAAAGTTGTGAAAGTTCACAAACTTAACCAGTTTTATGTTTTTTGACAATCAGCGATTACTGAGTAGGCACACAATCAAGAAGGACAAAACTAAGTACTATGCTTTCAAGCATGTTTCCCACTAGAACTAGGCTTTTTCATTTAGGTTTGTATCGTTATCTCAAATCTACTAGTCTAGCTGAGCCTACCGTCACATCTTTAGTAAGATCGTTTATCACATTTTATCTCTTCATTTCTTTATCATGCTGTGACAGTATAACTGATCTACTATCATTTTCTCTTTTTCACAACAAAACTCATTTTACATTTTTCAATGTTTTTGACATTTTCAAATTTTCTAATTTTTTTTTTTTAAATTTTTACTCCCCCTAAAATCAAAATATGTTTCAATTTTGATTTTCTGGGAAAATTTGAAAATAAACTGTACAATGAAAGGTGACAACATGATGAGAATTACTTCAATTCTCCATTCACTTGGCTTAAACAATCAGAACTCCCCCTGACAACAAAACATTTTCCCATAGTGATTTCAAAACACTTAAGTTTGTTTTAATCAAAATGGTTTTTCCGGAAAATTAGTTTTGTGAGTCATTTTTCAAACATGGGGATCATTCATCACCTTGTTTTCTTCAACCACTTGTAAAAAACTAATAGTTTTAAGATCTATCCACAAACATCACTTGTAGAAAATCAAGTACAACTTAATGTCCCTGATTTACCACTTTTAAGTCGAAATCACTTTCGTGAATTTCTCAAGAAATGTGCCGATACCTGCTCCACACTTACCAACCTGGAAGCTCCGGCAAGTCAGATTTTTCATTTAAACAGATTCACCCAAGCCTGACGGTCCTTGGGTGATTTTGAATTCTTGTTCAACAATGGTGGAAAATTTGCATCATCCATTGTTAGACCAGAATTCTCAACTTTTACCTCAACACATGGCTCTTCTGGTTTTACCACACCAGAATCATTGCCTGAACTTGGCTTGTCTGACTTTAATGAGCCAGATTCATCGCCAACATGTGGCTCCTTTGTTTCTGAAGAAACAAATTCATTGCCAGCAACTTTCTTTTTCTTCTCTTTTGTCCTCAAATTTGCATCTGATGAATTCGTTTTGGTTGACTTATCGGTCTTAGGAGAACAAAACAATTTATCAGAACTATTATTTGCTTTGTTTGCTGTATCCGAGGACAAAATCTTTTCGAGATATTCTCTCGTTTTCTTCCTCTTCTTCCTCAGTCTGTCTTTCTACCCCTGTGAAAGCTTTACTTTCTTTTCTTCCATTTTCTGTTCTTTGGGCTTAACATTGACTGGTTTCTTGCCAATTTCTGAGAATCAGCCCTCGATCTTTCCTTTGATCTCATTGGGCAGTCTCTTGCAATATGACCTTTGATTTGGCAATTATAGCATCTCCTCGTCTCAAACCACTAATTTTGGCAGTTAACAGCAATGTGTCCTCGAACACCACAAGTGTAACACACTCTGTTATCATACCAATCACCACTTTCACACCAAACATTCAGATCATAGCATTGTTTGGCTTTGTGGTAATCATCACTCTTCCTGTTTGCTGGATTTGGCTTTTGAGCACTGTGGTCAAACCTGCACCACTTATTACCAACTGTTTTTGAATTTTGATTTTTCAATTTTTGTGGTTTTTTATCACGATTGGATGATTGAACTGATGAGCTTTTATTTTCTTTTTGAAGATTTTTCGGTTTTTTATTCTTTTGTTTTTGTTCCACATTCTTCTTTACAGGTTTTTGCGTTGAGCATTCACCTTTCTCAGTAGAATGTAGAACAGTTTCTTGAAACATTTCATTTAATTTTAAAAATATTTTTCCTTTTTCAACTTCATCATCAGTTTTCTCATCACAATCTTCAATTTTGACTTTGTCAAAATTTGTGACATTGTCACTTATTGGAACAGAATTGATCGGTTTTGGACAGACATGTGATGTAGAATTCACAAAACCTTTCAATTTATTCTCAAGCTCATCAATTTTATTCCGAGCAAGTTCAGCTTCATTTTCAAGTCGAATGATTTTCTGAAGATGGGAATTGATTTCAATCTGTTTTTCAAGATTATTGTTAAAAATAACAGATTTTTCATCTTCTAAAACCTTCATTTGACTTTGAAAATCTTTTTCAATTTTTAATTTTTCATTTTCAAAATCTTTTTCTTTTTCTTTCAAAATTTTGTTTTCTAATGTCAAGCTGTCCACATCACTCAACAGTTTGACATTTTCTGATTTTAATTTTTCACAATTAACACACATCTCAAGAATCTGTTTCTCATCATCTTTCTTCTTGTCTTTCAAAGCTGAAATCTCTTCAGTCTGTTCCTCTCCCACTTGGACACCTTTATTCTTGCTCCTTTTTAATATTGATTTTCCATCTAGACTTTTCTTATTCACAGCATTGTTCTCCATTTGTTCTTCAAGTTTCTTAATGAATTGACAAATTGCCAATCCATAGTATTCTCCTGTTCTTTTTAAACTCAAAAGATATGTATCACATTCTTTCTGAGGTAAGGCATTGGCTAATTTCTCAACCCATTCATTTGGACTTTTAGTTATACCTTTCTCAGACATTGAACGAACAAGATGACTATATCTCTCAATGATACTCCTTGTACTTTCACCTGGACAATTTGAAAACGAGTTAAATTCTTTTATTAATAAAAGTGTTTTATTATCCATATTAAAGAAATTTATATCCATGATACGGAAACACGTTTATCAAAACAGTCACTTTAAACGAAATATCAAGTTCAAACTAGATCACCTTTCAAACGGAATACCTTTCTCAAACAAACTACCTAATTTCAAACAGAACCCTTTCAAACAATATGACTAATTTCGTTTGAAATAACAAGTCTCTCAAACGAAATTGCTGAATATGTATAGACTTTCAAACGGAATTGCAACCTTCAACCTAGATCTCTAATTTCGTTTGAAGCAACAAGTTTCTTCAAACGAAATTGCTGATATTGAATGGTCTTTCAAACGAAATTCCTCTTTGAAACAGGATTGCCACTTTTAAACGAAATCCTCAAACGGTATTACAGGTTCAAACGATATTAACCAGTTGTTCAAGCGAAATACTCGAATTCAAACGAAATTATCCAGAACCTTCAAACGGAATCAGTCTAATATGTGCACACTCAAACGAGATTATCAAGTTCTTTCAAACGAAATCAGCAATTATGCACTCTCTCAAACGAAATCAGCAATCAAGTTCAAACGAAATCAGCATGACATCATCATTTCGGTCCAAACTTTGTTCAATTGATCAAGCAAATGGTCGAATTATGATCTGAAACTCTCAAGGGTTTGTTAAAACATAATTACACACACATTGTGAGAATTTTAGCCAATTTTAACCGTGAAAACTTGATTAATTTTGAAAAGAAGGGGTAGAAATCAGAATTTTCTAGAAAAAACGAGCTAAACGGTAAGAACTCTTCCTCCTGAGCTCTGATACCACATGTAGGATCAAGAAACGACCTAACAAGTCGATCAGAAGAGTGCTCAGACAGAATCAGAGGCGGAATTCATTGATTCTGTCTTTGTTTAGCTTGTATTCACTATTAACTGTCTCGTTTATTGATCTAGAAGCAATTTACACCACGTAGACACTTCGACAGCACCTCGGCGTCAGAAACAAGAAAGTTACAAATGATTTCGTATGTAGGGTATTTATAGAGGTTGCTATTTCGTTTGAAAGTGGCATGTGTCACTTCAAACGAAATTACACATGTTAATTTTGTTTGAAGGTGTCACATGTCATGTTCAAACGAAATTACATCAAATACTCATAAAACCTACCCTATTTCTCGTATAACGCGCCCTGATCTAACAATTGTAATGTAAGACTCGATACAAGACGAAGTCGACAGACGTAATGCACCAACAATACAAGCTGGCAGGCCCGCAAGGCAAAAAGCTTCCCCGCGATTGAGATGGCAAAAACCTTAAAAGGTTCCATGTTTAACCAAAACGTGTTACAAATAGTTCCAAAAAGTTGTTCTATTCCCCTAGTAATCAAAGTACTTTGAAATGAATGAACAATGAATTTGTCTTTCTATCCTATAATCAGGTTGAGAACCTAGCAAGAAACTCCATGGCAAGGGCCATGTAAGGGGATGAGCTCCCAGGCCACATCGCTCAATAGGTTCAAGGGTTGAATGGACCTATATAAGGGGTGAGTTCCTAAATCAATACAACTCCATGAGACTCATAGAAATCTTAAAAAACATGTCTCATAGACGGGTTTAAACAGCCTACACCAAATGTTCCTTAAGCCCCAACATTGGCTTACGAACCAAAAAGACTCTAAGTGAATGTCATACATAGGATAGAGGTTGTATCTTCTTGTTAAAAATATCCTAAGGCTAAGTGACTGAAGCACTGAACCCTTTAAGGTATAAATAACATAAGATGCACCACCCAAAACAAAGACAACATACAAAACCAATGAAAACACCAGGGAGTAAACAGAACAACACAATAAACATAGCAAGATAAGTTAAAGATAGCAAGGGCCATACTGGCCATCAAACATAAAACATTGTCCACAAGCCTTCCAGGCTTTAACCACCAAGGGACCTAAACGGTTCCCTTAAAATAAAAGGATGTTCAAACAAACAATCCATAACATTGTTCGACATGCTAAGAAAGCTATGAATTATGGTTTCTTTTTCACTTGGCAGCATCAGAGATGTTAGACTTTGTTGCATCATCCTTCTTCTAAACCCCATCATCTTGGGTGTTTTTAGCATTTCTCTTTTTCCTCCCTATGACACCCGCTGTCCTGGAGGCTTCAAGGCTTAAACCCTTTGAGCTCTCACCACCTTCAGAACACGTTTCCTCGCTATCTCCGGAGCAAGGACGTTTCTTCAAGAGGGACCTCAACACTTCGTTACAAACAACCTCATTAAGGCCCTGGGGTTTTAGGTCCTGCAAGACAGGCAAAGATTTACCAAAACACTTGGAGACTTCACCCACATAAGGGTAAACCATATGCTCAATCTTAAAAATTGTTCCCTTGAAGACTTTAAAGGCTTTGGGTTGAAAAAGAGAAGACTTTTCCTAAGGCTCCCCAGGTTCACAAAGCTTTATAACCAGCAAACAAACCTTGGTGTCTCACATGAGCAAGAAGCTTGGTGTACACATCACCCAAGACTTTGTTGAACTCCGAAGAATGGATAAGATAGGTAACCACTTGCTGGAATCCATGCTCAATGAGCCGTTTATTATCACCAGTTGCCTGGGAAAGTGAAGCCTTTAACCCTTCTTTCTCCTCCAAGGAGGCTACTTCTGAACCTTCAAAGCAGCCCTATCAACCCTGACTTGAACCCTGTCAGCTTCCAAGCGTTTTTCCAACTCAACCATCTCAGTCTTGTACTAGGAAGAAAGCTCATCAATCCTCAACATCAGCTTTTCTCCCTCCCAGCATAACCCTCTGCCTCCTTCTTTAGAGTAGCTAGTGAAGCCTTCATCTCATCCCTCTTCTTCGAGAAGACATCATATTCTGGCATCCTCCTGCGAAATCGGGATACACCCTCTGGAAGCAAGGCAACAAGGTTACAAGCACCCATTACCATTTTTCGAAATCATCAGGTCATCATCCATAGATGAGCAAGAACCTCGAACAACAGGAGAATCAAAGTGGGTAAGAACATCCTCACAAACGGATGAAGGCTTGAAGTTGTCACCAACTGTGACCTTCCAATCCGGCATATAAACCTCCCCTGGATTAACATGGGTGGAACCTTCACCACCCCTCCTGGAACCCTTCAAGCTCACAACCTTTTTACCCGCCGCCTTGCTCCCCATACCAATCACCAATGGTAACTCTTTGTCTTTCATAAATTTTCCTCAACCCAACTTCTAAATCATCTAAAGCCTCTATGTCATCGCTCAGTTCCACTGGCTCAGAAGCCGATGGATGGTCGGCAGCCTTTATCAAACGATGTTTGAACGGCGAGTAGAGACTTTGTAAGCAGCAACCTTGGTAAAACCCTTGGCGTTTGGGACGTTCACGTGGCCTGAACCCTCGAACCTATGTTCAGTGTTCCTGGAAACAATATATTCACCAGGCGTGGCCTCAGCATCCCCAAACACAACATCAGAGGTACCATCACTCTTGATAAAACAAAACATCATACCCTGATCATCCATCATGAGCACAGGATCACGATCTGGCTTGTCCCACAAGGTGCTCACACCCATCAACACTAAAAGGTGTTCAGGAAAGGGACGAAGCCTCGAAGGATATTTCCTAAATGGCTTCTAACAGCCAACTATCTAGTTCAGACTCAAATGGCTCAAGCTTGTTTAACACAGCATCAGTGTGCCTCCAAGCAAGCTTGAAGGGAACAATGGACTCAGAAATCCAGAAAAATCGGCACTTCCAAGAACCAAAGGTAGTAACCATTGAGGAAATCAAATAAACATCAACTGGGGATTTCTCAAACGTGGATCGTCGTTCTTGGTCAACCGGAAGAAACATCAACGATGGGCCATACCTTATCACAAAACCTCAAAGTGTAAAGTCCCAGCAAGACCTTAAGGGTGTAACTGACCAAACGACACACGATAATACTCTAAAACTTTCAGAACAAAGACCGAAAACGAAGGACGCAAGTTGGAAAACTCAGCAATAAAGAGCAATCAAACCAACGGGACACTAATCGATCGATTTTCCAAAACCCAGAGCCACCGGATTAAACTTTAGATCGATCCTCCATTCTTTACAAAAAGCCTCAACTTCCTCTTGAGTGAGACAAGTTGAAGCCTTTAAGCCTTCAAGCCTTAAAGCCTCCAAGCCTTAAAACCTTGAAGCCTATCACATCTACTATCATTCCGAAATTCAAATCTCAAAACTCAAACGCCTTAAAGCCTTGAAGCCTTTAAGCAATAAAAAATAATGTGTAAAAGTCAGAAGCATTTGAGCTTACATCCCAAACACCTCTGACTTGGGGGGCTGATGACGGGGGTAGCCCAAATCTCAATAAAATGACTAATATACATAACAGCTTAAAAGGTTGAGAGGTTCAATACGCGCGAACTCAGGTGAACAGTAAAAAGGACAAGCACAGTGTCCGGTCACATCAACACTTAACGTGTGAACCATTTCTGCACAGACAGAACATGTGCACAGAGAACAACCTTTTATCCGCAGGTCTAAAGCCTCCAACCCCCAAACGGGTAATTCCTCCACTGTAGCCTTGGATCCATGGTCACGAGCTTCCTCTTATAGAATACATCTTATCTATAAGTACCAGCTCCAACAACCATATCAAGGACACCAGATCAGTTGGGCTAACACATACTCTCTGATCTTCTCTCCTCTTTTAAGAACAAGTTTCATACTTGCTTCTCTTCTTCACTTCAAACAGCATTGCTTCGCTAACAACTTCATTCCGGCTTGAATTCCCTTTAGGCTGGAATCAAAAGCGATCAATAAACAAGTGATCCAACCCCACGTGCTACAAACGTGGGAGGACCCCACGACCTGCGTTAGGCTAATCGAAACCCTTGAACCCTTTTACCCGGAGATATCGCTACAGGCCTTGGTCTTGTATTTGTTGTATCAACAATTATCATGTTTATGAACATTTGAAAAATTTATCTATTTCAATATCATTATCAAATTTTCAATTTTGAAAATCATTATCATATTAAATGATATGATTTGCAAATACTAAGCATTGAATTGTGATAACGATATCTATTACAAAAAAAGATTGGTAAGGAGGTTTTGTAAAATTTGAATGTCAAAATTGTTTATCAAAGTTGAAAAGCTTGACGTCATTATATTTTTTTAGATGTAAATTTGTTCTTTAATGAACCCGTTTACACAATGATTAGAAATTAAGAAAGTTTATCTTTAATTTTTTTTTTCTTTTTAATTTGCAAACACTGAGTGCTATTGGGTTAAATCGATCAACGTCCCGCCGCAACGGCCAGCCGAACGAGTCAAGTCGCAAGAATTAAATCAGTTGGAGACGGCTTTAACCGGTGCGGTTTTTGGGTCGGGTGATGTCCGGATCTGGACTGCGCATCCATCGCAACAATTTTCGGTTAGAAGTCTCAGAGGTTTGGTGCAGCAACGAGTTTATTCGGGTATGGTCTTTGGTTTTGCTGAAACAAATGGGTCCCGCTAAAAGTGAACTTCTTTGTATTGGCGAGTGGTTATGGATGCGGATCCAGGGGTGTTTTGGGGGTTTCCGGGAACCCCCTCGGTTTGGAAAAAAATGAAAAAAATAGTGGAAATTTTATATGATTTAAAAAAAATAGCGAGAATTAGTGAAAATCTACCAAAAGGAAACCCGGTAGAAAAAATTCCTGGATCCGCCAGATAGGATACCGTCGTCAGTGAATTTGGCGAGAAGAAATATTCAGTTGGTTTGAATCATTGCTTTTTATGAGGAGATACACCAGAATCAACAGAACACACATTTATATCTTGTAGAATGGTGCAGAACACGTATTTATATCTTGTAGAATGGTACAGGCAAGTCCGGGACTTTGTGATGCAAGGTTAGTGGGCTAAAGGTTTTTGTTAGCATAATCAAAGGAGGGGGTCTGCGAAGTGGAAGTTGGCTATATGTACGGTTCTCCAAACCTCGGTATGGTGCATGTGGCGGTGCAGAAACGACGCGGTATTCAACAATACACAACCGAGCATTACGAAGATCAAAGGTGAGATAAAAACTCTTAGCTTCTTGTGGCTAAAAAATAGATCATGGGCGGAAGAGTAAAATGGGAGAATTCGTGTGATTTTAGTTTAGTAAGTATTGGAATCTAATATAATATTTCTTGGTGGATGTAATGACGTCCGGCTAGTTAGTTGTTAGCCGGATCATTCTTTCTAATAAAATTTCGTTGGTCTTTCAAAAAAAAAGTTACTAATTAAGTTTCATTCAAAGTGATGTGGGTTAGCCCAACCCAACCCGTTTTGACCCATTATCCAGGCCATCTTTGGAGGAGCTTATTTTACCTCTTTATTACTTATTGACTTTTTTGAAAAGGAGTTTTTATGAAATGGTGTTTGTGTAATAAGGTGAAAATGAGCTTTTTAAGCATTGAAAAGGATAAATGAAAAAGTCACTTGGTTTTGTGACTTTTTCAAAAAGGAGACAGGGAGGTTTTCTTATGGAGATGGTATAATTTTGTTAGTTGAGCCGTGCTTTTCCCCTGTGACATTAGTGTGGGGTTTGTTGTTTCTCCCTTTGTTGTAATGGGTTCATTTAATCATCTCTCCAAAATTTCTTTGGTTTTAATATATTTACCTTGCCTTTTTCAAAAGAAAAAAAAACCTTTCTGGGCCATGCCATGTTATTCTACCATTTACGAACATCTTTCTTCCACTTGAAGTGTGGCATACCATTTACGAACATGTGTCTTTCATTTAGCTAATATTTGATGGAAGATGCAAAATAAAAAAAATGGTAGCATGGAGCTCACTTAAGATGTTATATAAACATTTATGATTAATAAAATTTAAATATTCAACCCGTGAGTATTCACGGGTATAACCTACTGCTATATACAACATACGAATTAAGAGAGGTATCTAAAGAGATGACATTGCAATCAAGACCCAAAATTCTGGGAAACGTTTACTTAAATTTGAGGCAAGAGCCAATCACTCAATCAGTATACTCAACACTAAACTAATGGTAAACTTAATCTCTAAGCCAAAAACATGCTTCACCCAAAAGACATTATATATACTAGAAATATTCGTCTCTTTCATGTCCTTATAACGCCCACATGGGTGGTGTTGGAGGTGTTATCAAGCCATTTCACGTCCCTAAAACGCCCATTACTCATGATCTTAACATGATAATGACAGTACATGAATCAGTCGGTTGATCCCACCGCAATTGATTTGGACACGGTTCAACTATTTTCCTATAATACCGGTTTATGATCTAAACTTGTTTGTCCTAAAATCGATTTTGAACAACCCAAACCGGTCAGGAAAAATATTAAAAGTTGTATGAAACTTACCTTGCTAATAACTTTTAGAAACTTTAACAAGATTATTCATATATTTATTTATTTTGCATGTTTTATAATCATTTTATATACATAAAGTAACTAAATTGATTATAAATAATAGAGTAAATTGCTAAAATCGTCCTTAAGGTTTGGGCATTTTGTTATTTTCATCCAAAACAACTTTTTGTACAACATAGTCCTTCACTTTTGGGATTTTTTGTCATTTCATCAAAACGTCTGACTTTTTTTGCCAAAATCGTCCCTAAGATTTGGGATCTTTTCCCATTTTCATCCTAATGTTTGATAGAAAAATAAAACAAATTAGATTTTTGGATGAAAAATGGCAAAAAATCCAAAGTGAATGAGTATATTGTACAAAAAAGTTGTTTTGGATGAAAATGACAAACATGCCCAAACCTAGGGACGATTTTGGCAATTTACTCTAAATAAATATATTACGGTTTTAGTAAATTAATAAAACACCTTACATTTTTCTTACAAATCTTAATACTTTAATCAATGTATAGTTTTACAGATAATTCAAAATAATTTATTCATTCATTAATGTTGATTTAAGATATATGTTAGAAGCTCACATTTGAATCGTGACATCTGGAGAAGAGGTGCGGCCCGCTGCACCCGCTGGCTCACGGGGAGTGGCAGACTCAATGTTAAACCATTTACGGTCACCGGCCATGAGCCACCAGCCGGCAACACCTTATGAGCCATGAATGTGTCAGTTATTTTGTCTCTAACCCGGTGGTGGCGTGGATACCGGTCACGCAACCCGCACCATATTGTACCATCGCTTTAACTTTAACATAAATTATTGAGTCGGTAAAATTATATAAAAAAGAGAGAAGACCACGTTTTAATATTTAAAAATAATGATTTTAAAAAGTTATAATAAAAGCTATTATATAAAAATGATAGTAAAATAATCTAAATAAAGGCATATAATGCAAGATTAATTTTTTAATATATTGAAGAAACACTAACCTAATCATGTAGATTAGATAATGCTCAATAGGGTGAATGGAGGTCCGATCTTCACAAGCTCCATAACTTAATTGATTTGTAAAACTAACCATACCGTGAGACTCGCTACGAGAATGAGAGGTTTGAGGTTCTTCTTCTAACCACCCTCCGAAGTGAGAAAAAATATTTTTCTTTTGGAGTGAATTATAAGTGGGAGTGAGAGTATTAAATGAAATCACGTTGATGGAGTGTAGCATTTACAGCACGAGGAATGGGAGATCATTGGGTGAGACGTTGTTGTCAGGAATATCCATTTGATCTCCTTTCTTCTAACCGTTAGTGTTTGCAAAAGAGGGTGTGCGCCTGCGGCCTCTTATTGGCCAGACGTCGTTTCATGTTGTCCTTGTTGTCTCTCTTGTCACGTCGCTTTCAAAATGTCCTTGTTGTCTCTCTTGTGTCAACCGTTAGTGGAGGTTTGGGAGGGTATGAATCGACGACGCCTAATTGGCCAGATGTTGTTGTCACCTGTACTTCTTGTCTCCTCTACGATAATCGCTAGCGGTGATCTCATTGTACACTAATCTGCGCACCGTCATTGGTTGCATGTCGCTTTCACCTTGTTCCTTTTTTTTACTTTGTGTTGGCATATCTCCACGTGGCATATCTTCACCTTGTTCCTTTTTTTTTACTTTGTGTTGGCATATCTCCACGTCGCTGTCTAAGTTCATGAGTCCCAATTCACCTTAGCCATCCTAACCGTACACTGTAAATGAAAACCCAATCATCCACAGGAGCGTGTTGTCTTTCATCAGTGTGATTTATGGATTATCGAATACCCATGATTTACATTCTTGTTTTCTATTAGATATTAAATAATTGATCAACATGGGGTATCAAGTTGTTGATTAATCAATTCTTTCATTTCCTTAAACTGGAATTAAATTTGGAAACAAGAAACACATCGAGTTTAGGGCGTTGAATTAGACGTTCAGAAAAAAATGTCTTTGTTTGAGTAATTGTAGGACATGGGTCACAATTATAATAAAAATTATATAAATAAATATAAAAACTGTAAAGATACTCTCTTTATATAATTTTGGAAAATTGTAGTACCCGTACCGTGTATAAATCCATACAAAATTAAATATGAAATACAACATATTTAAATAAATCGATTCAAATCATTATCTTTGACAAGAGCTTGAGAAGCGTCTTCTTGTACAATTTCCGCTACGAGAACTTGAACCGCATCTCCTTGTGCGATCTTCTTGGATGCAAAAATGAACAAACTGATGTTGACGGTTGTGGCTGAGGCACGTGTTCAACACGCTTCCCTTAAAACAGATTTCGCGCTTTTACTGAAGACGACGCATTTGTCTCCCAGGGTACAACAGCCGAAGCAATCTATACTGCCGGAGATGGCTCACGCGCCCGAGTTTACACCGGGTAAAATTGTAGTATTTAAACTTGTGGAACGGATAAGCAGACAATGGTGGTGGAAACGAGTAGAGAGTACTCCTCTCTATAGTTAGTCTTCAATTATCACTCTTTTTCAAATATTTCTTTTTTTCAAGTATTCTTCATATATGCATCATGTATATTTCTTCTAATAACAAATATGACACATAGCCTACTAATTATACATGAATTGAAGGAGAGTTAAGAGTCTTAATTAATTAGAGACTTAACACTCTAATAAAAAGTAATCAAATGTCATCAATAAAACTTTACTCGAGAGTTTTATCATATAAAGAGTTTACTATTATTAATTTCAATGAATTAATTTCCATTCATCACATTCTAAATTTCAATGAATTAATTTCCTTTCACCACATTCTAATTTTCTCACACAGTAGTTTGCTAATGAATATAAGGGAGTTTGGTTGCACACTTGAGTTTGTTACTAATAAATCACAAAAGGGGGCTCAGTTCTAGTGATTTTGGTGGATTAGGTGGATGGTTGGATATTGATCGCTTAGTTGTTTGATGATGAGATGTATAGAGATACTGAATAGTAGTCAATAATTTTCTACATGCCAGTATAGGTGGCTGGCGAAAAAGAAATGCAACAGTCACGAGTAGAAGCGTCTCTGAGAATTCACGTATCCTGTTCGAGCTTGAAAAATGTGCCATTCCGTAATGTTTTATGATTATTTTCAAAAAAAAAATCACTTTAATATTGGGCTCGATAAACCTAATGTCAAATAGGCTAAATTCTAAAGCATAAAAATGATTTGTAAATGGACCTATATTGGAATTGGTATATGTTTACTATTTAAAAAAATAACACATACATATCGGATTTTTTTTTTAAATTGCCTGTCCCTCGAAATCACGGGTCTTGTGCGGATGTCCTCCCCGCACACCATCAAAGCCGCCACTGGTCATGAGTTCTCGAAAATGCCATTATTCCTTTATTGTTCTTAGTTTGGGGAACTCGTTTTGAGGTACGTATATGAACATCCTTTTATCTTTGTAACTAAGGGGGTGTTTGGCTAAATTTTTCCACGCCTCCTTATAACTTATTGACTTTTATAAAATGTTAATACGGAGAAAACATGTTTGGCAAACTCAAAAGAACTTTTTAAAATAACCTCTTGTATAGAGAGGAAAAGTCACTTTTAAAAAGTTAGAAAATTGTGAAAGGATGTGGATGATTTTCTTATTTGGGTAGAAAGCCTAGTAAGTAATCTGGACCATTCATTTATTTAATCAAGGGCTAAGATTAAATGAGTGAAATTGAAGGAAGAAAAAGAGGCGCGTGGGTTTGTCTAGAGCATTCTAGTCAATCAAAGGCAATAGTTTCTCTCTCCTCTAATTCCCCCTCATTTTTTAAACGTTAATAACTCTTTAATACGACATTATTTTTTTTTTTATAAAAATTGCACAAAAAAAAACGAACGTTTTTTTATCTTTAAAACGAGTATACTATTGCTATATTTTCGAAAAAAATTTCGAAAACCCAGTTGCGTAAAACGCAATGGAAAAAAAACCTAAAAATTATATTTTTCTAAAACGCAATGCACAAAAAACACAAAGAAATGTCTTATTTGTAAAACGCAATGGCCAGAAAACACAAAAAAAATGTTTTACTTCTAAAACGCAATAGCCTAAAAACACAAAAGAAAGTGTAGTTTCTAAAACGCAATAGACTGAAAACACATAAAAATATGTTTTACCTAAAACACAATGCACCAAAAACACAAACAAATGTCTTATTCCTAAAACGCAATGGCCAGAAAACACTTAAAATGACTATTTTCTAAAACGCAATGGACTGAAAACACATAAAAAGTGTTTTACCTAAAACGCAATGCACCAAAAAACACAAAAAATGTCTTATTTATAAAACGCAATGGCCAGAAAACACTTAAAAATGTCTCATTTCTAAAACGCAATGGCCTAAAAAAACAAAAGAAAGTGTTCTCTCTAAAACGCAATGGACTGAAAACACCTAAAAATGTGTTTTACCTAAAACACAATGACTAAACACACTTCAAAAATGTGTTTTTCTAAAACGCAATGACTAAAAACACTTCAAAAATGTGTTTTTCTAAAACGCAATTGTCACACCCCGATATTTCCACATATTACCAGTGGGCCCGGTGGGGAGTATCGTGACGTAGTTAATATCATCATAATCAATTAATCACAGTCAATGCACAGCGGAAGTCTAAAGTAAATATATTACAAACCGATTCAAAAGTAACATCAATATTACAAACGGATTGTAAGATGGATCCACAGGCGGATCTTAAAACAGAAAGATAAACACTGTTCAACAGACTTTAGACGTTTAGAACTTGCAAGATTCCCTATTAACGCCCTGAGCTCCCAGCTAATCACATACAGTACCTGTCACTTAATCTTTTTGGAAAATACGTCAGTTTACACTGGTAAATACAATTAACTGACTCTTTTGAAAAGTTGTTTAAGAAAATTGATTTAATGCACAAGGCACAAATATCCTTTTATAACTTGGGACAATTATATAAAAATAATCTTGTATACAGATTTACATGTTCTTTATACATTCAGGGCCCGATGTAGAAACCGAGTCAAGATTAACAGACACACCACAAGTATAGGCCCACAAGAGAGTGAGATACCGTTTTTCTTATCCAACTGTCAGGTGTATGCCTACACCCCGTGATTAAGACGTGGCCATTTTCTTAATAATGATGCCAAGGATATCCGGGACATGGTCATTAACCCCAAAGGCTTTATTTCAAACAAGACAGATTAAAACGGGTTACCTCAATAATTTAATCACAATCCGATTAAACATTCAATACCCGACCAAGCGGTATTACTATAATACCGTATCCCAAGCCCGTATAGGGAAAATAAGTTAAAAGTATTTACTTGAGCTAAAATGTAATTTTATTCTCAGCCGTATATTCAAATCAGTAAGCACAAGTACCTCTATTGGGGCTCTCAATCTGGAACGAAGGTTTTATTAACCTATTAGATTTATAACGGGTCTTATTTAAGTTGTAACTTAGACCGGCTAGTTTTAAGGAAAGGTTTACGGTTTAAAACGCAAGATTAAGCGAAGACCAGATTAGAGTGTGATTTAGACCCGACAAGTATGAAGACTTGTATAATATGGGTAAACCAAACGCATTCTGGATTTTGAAGCGAAAATGATAAGGTTTGACCCGTTTCGGTCAATTTATGCAAACTAGTTACATAAACCGTACTGAACGCGTAAAATGCATAACAGGTAACCAAATGAGTCATGAACATGTTTCACAAGTTAATATGCCTTAAATATGTTGTGATATTAGTAGGATACCTTCCATTATGCCCAAAACGAATTTAAAACCAATTTAAGCCCCGTAGGGGTATTTTGGTCATTTTAAGGATTATAAAAGAGGTTAAATAGCATTCTGAGGTTCTGGTCTAAAATTATCAGTAAAAATATTTATTTTAATAAGTTATATTAGTAAGATATCATATATATGTGAAATTTATCTTTTATGACCATACTATGCACCGTAGGGGCATTTTGGTCATTTCACATATGCTTTAAGGGTTAATTTTGGAAATCTAAGTTCAAAACCTTTAATTACTATTTAAGTACAAAAATTTGTTCATAACATCAGTAGGTAACAAGCTTTAGGTGCCAAATATGGTTTTAAACCATACTATGCGCCTTAATCGCATAAAAGTAGGTATTTGACGGTATTCGGGTTAAATAAGTAAATCTGAGATTTTGAACAGCCTTTACTGTTTAAAATAATATATTTAATATATAAAGTCAGTAGAAAAAGGTTTGATATGTAAAGGATGTGTAAAACTCATTTTATTAGCAAAAAGGGCATAACCGTCAATTACCGAATCAATGCAAGAACCCTATGTTATGATCAATTTAAAAATAAATAAAAATCTCCAAAAATCCCAAAATATTATATTATATCAGTGGGTAAAAGGTTCGGTGTCAAAATTTGAGTTTAAATTTGTTTTATGCCGAAATTGCCGTTTAATTAATAAAAAGGCTTTAATTTACGCTATTGAGCATAACTCGCATTTTAGACCACGAACTGATGTGAAATTTTAAGGACATGTTTATAAATTAGTAACAAAGGTTTTTGTCCTCTCACATTTTCAAAAATCTCGTTTAAATATCAAAAGGGCATAATAGTCAACTTTAAGCATATAACGGAAATATGCAATGAACTAGGATTACTATGGAACCAAGTTGTATAACCTCAGAGGGTTATACTAACCTATAACATGGTCCTAAAGGAATCCTAAGGCATATCTAAACTAAGATAAATTGGGTCAGAACTGAAAGTCAAAGCAAAAGTCAATTTTTGCGACTTTCGGTTCCGAACCGAGCCTAAACTCAGAATTGTCGAGTTGAACATGCCTAGACATGTTCAATTAAAATTTACCAAGTTATTAAAGTGATAAAACTGATTTTATTACCTTTACATCATTAGTTATGAATTTTATTAAAAAACTGACTTGTTTGACTTTTATTTAATTACTTTGACCCGACAATTAACTAAGCAAACGTGGTAATTAGGAGGTGCCCTTTTGAGGGTTTAATACCTACCTAATTACGATCACGTAGCCATGTTCGTCGCGAACAATGGCTAGACCATACAAGGTCTAATAAAAGTCAAAGCGGTTAACGAAACATTTGACTTTTTCAGCTTCAAAAGCCAATAAACTGAACTAGGCATGAAAGGGATGCTTACAAAGGGTCCAATGGACTGAAAGGAGGTTCCCAAAGGTTCAGGATCCTCTTAAGCGCAGATTTTGGAAAGATGGAGTGAATTGAACAATGAAACCCACTTCATATTTATAGTTTTCGGGATCTCATAGGATCGTGACAAGTGTCGGAAAGGGTAACAAGATTGAAACATGTGTAAAACCAGGTTATAATACCATCTAAGGCCCCTATAATCGAAATATGAGAGTATGGAAACTAGTTTTAACAAAACCAGTAACACAAAAACAGTTTCTACAGCTGTTTTATTTTAACGGCTCACGTAGGAGACCCAGGAGGCTTATGCGGCCCGCCTAGAATCTGGCCCAGACTCACAGGTTTGGCAGAATTACATAATCAGCCCCTGCATGTGTTAAATGCTATTTCTGACACATTTAAGGCCCGTTAAGCCATGTTTAAGGCTCTACAATGATTCCTAAACATAGGTAACATAAAACATGCTAAAAAATGTGTTGGATGTCGGTTCGTTTGGTCGTACGGTTGCGTCGTTCGGCTAATTACGACAAAACACGAATGGACGCGAAAAAACGATCCAAATTATGCGACGAATGGAATTTTATCATGCCAAACACTAAAATAAAATATTTTAGTGATTACATAAATATTTAGATGTCCGGATATGTTCAGAACGTAAGATATGCGCGAAAATGCAAACTTATGCATTTTTTGACGCTTTTAGTCCCTGTTGATCAAATAAGTTTATTTTTGCGCACCAAACACCTCTAAGCCTATTTCTAAGCTATGTAAGGGATATTTAGGGCATGCTTAACTTATGATCATATTCTGGAAGGTTCGATACCATACGAATCGGTATACTTTTGCAGTTTGACGCAAATAGTCCTTTAATCGCACAAAGTAGCGCGAAATGTCGTTTAATGATATTCAAGCCTTCCATGGCCCATAATGGGTATTCACAAGCATGTGTTTAAATTTTACTACGCTCTCATTCGCTTAAATGGTCACCAAAAGGCGTAGATTCAAAAGTTGACGCTTTTGGTCCCTCTAATGCGCAAACTTGCGCATATCATCGTTTAATAGCATCGAAGCCTTATCTAATCCATATTAGGCATTCTTGGGAGTATTATAAAACATCACGATGCTTCGGGTTCGTAAAAAGGTCATTCAGAGGTATAATTAAACATATTGACGCTTTTAACCCCTTAAACTTACGAAGTTGTGCGTAACGTCACTTAAAGGCATAAAATCCTTAAACGGCCAATAATTGGAATTCCCGATAGTATAATCAATTATCATGAAGTTCTCAGTTTGTTAGAAGGTTACTCAGAGGTAAGAATTAACATGTTGACGCTTTTAACCATTCGACGCCCAAACTTTCAATTAATTACGCAAACGGCTACTCTTTATCAACAAGTGGCCCCTTCGTGATTATGATTACCATGTAACGTTATTCAGAGGCTTATAATAAGCATGTTAACACTTCCAGTCCTTCTATAATCAAATTTTTTGATTTTTCGCAAAATTAGTTCCTCAAATTCAACGTTTGACTTTATTAGGGTTCATTACACGTGTCAATACATCATTGGACGTGATTTTACGAGGTGTTACATCCTCACCCCCTTAAAAGAAATCTAGACCTCGAGATTTGCTAAAGTAATGGAAGTACTTTCTGACGTATCATTGACTTAACCTCCATAGCATATTTGGGCCTCTAAGGGCATCTCAGTTGACCTATACAATAGGTACATACTCTCTCTCGGAGCTTCTAATCTTGTCGATCCTCAATTGATGCTGATTTCACCACAAACTATAAGTATTAAATCTGCCTATCATTATGTGACAATGCTCTCGACTTATTGGCGAAACATATCCTTAAATCACTAGTGTGGGACACATTGATTTCCAACAAGCTCCTCAGGTAAGTTTTAGCTTACAGGTTACCAATCTTGATATATTCAATTTCCTCGAATGATTCTATATATAAGAACTTAACTAGTCCGATAAGTTAAAAAAAAATTCAGCACACCCTTCTTAGGGTGATACCTTCAATTGAACCTTATTCCTTATTAATGACTTAAGAGGGTTGCGACTTTCATCAATCCTTGATTTTCCGCCGATTATTGGCAATCTTCCAGACGATTACGAATTCGTATGATCTTATTCGTTGTTTCCAAGGTAATTTCAGGTCTTGCTAATTCGGACTTACTAAACTTCTGCCCAACATTAGATGTTTAACATCTCATTTATACGAGGTCTCCAAAGGAGCAACCTTGATGCTTACACACTAACTATTAGTTATAAAATAGCTTATTTAAGGTGAGATGGTTATTCCAACTACTGTCTAAAACCAATCTTAAGGAATAGCTAATCCTTACAGTTAGGCAAACAAATCGATGATCCTGGGTAGCTGATGGGGATTCTTAATTGTTGCCTAAATAGGGTTGCGGTAATTAATGCATAAGCAAAATGAACCGTCTTTCTAATTAATAATACCGGAGCTCCCAGAATTATGATTTAGGCTTTTATGAAATCCTTTCTAGAAGCTTTTCTGATTGACTCTTAGTTATCCCATTCCATGGGTACTAACCGATGTGGGGCTTTCCAATAGATGCAACTTTAAGCGAGGTATTATTCTTAATTCTACTTGTCTCAGGAGGTAAACATGGTAGTCTTGGAAAGGATAATCAAGATACAAGGAAATTACAGAGATATTCTAAATCTCAAACTTCGGTTTATCTATCATATCCTTTGTCAGATAAGTGACACATTTACTTTATAAATCCAAGGATACCTTATTCAATGTCACTTATTTGGACATTTCCGCTCTGGATATCTTCTTTGAATACCATTAGCTGAATTTAGTACAATATGACCATTGGGATATCTCAGTGGTTCCATGCATTAAACCCCCATACTGATCAGGAATGGAAGCAATCTATGGAATATATTAAGATACACCAATCCTCATATGGCGCTTTTGTCATACAGTCTGGTATTTGCAACTGATAGAGATCAAAGAGATATCAACTAACATATACTGGCGTACTTAATCTGGAGAGAGGGCACTCTAAAATTTTACGACTGAAGATTTCTGACAGGAACAGAAGAAATGGTTCCTATGATTTTCATCTGTAGGTTTTACCCTATACTTAATCTCTGAGGTTCTTATGGAAGATTTTAAAAGTTTGCTATACTTACAATTTATGAAGGATTTATTGGTATCCGAATCAAAACAGAACTCTTAGCATTTATATTCCGATAAATGTTAAAGAATGTACCTAATGTCATTATTGATATGAACTACCTCTGGCACTCTTCAGAAGAGTTTAAGCGCTTTCATTCTTAGGCTTTCCATTCTTAGTCACACTTCCCTTGACAGATGTAGGGCATGTAGTCTTGATGTAGCCTTCCTCACCACAGCCGAAACAGACTGCATTCTTCATGTCCTTGCAATCCAACGTTCTAAGTCCTCTTGATTTGCAGATCCCACAAGCCCTAGGCTGCGATTGGGATTTTGATTCGAACCTGCACTTCCCTAGATGGCGCTTCTTGCAGGTCTTGCATACAGGTTTCTTGTTGGACTCTTGCTTACCCTTTTTCTTAGAACTCTGGGAGTTATCTTCCTCCCTTTTCCTTTTTAGTTCATCCTTTGCATTTGATGTATGAACAAGATCCTTCTCATGAGTAAGGAAGTGTGGTCTTAGATGAGATTTGGAGCAAGTAGCATGGGGCTCCTTGAACTTTTTCACGGCCTTCCTCACAGCCTTTCCAACAGTTGCGTCTATCATAGCTTGGAGAACACCTTTGTCAATTCTGAAGTTCACAATTGTAGTATCTTTAGCATGTGTCACATCATCAACGGCACGATTGACGGTTGTCTTATCCGAGTTTGTCATACTCGAGACTTGGTTCCTAACACCAAATGAAACAATTACTTAGTTGCAATCCAACAACCGCTACTCATCATCCTGATGACCTAACATATACTAACCATGGTATCATTAAACCATACAGGCTAATATAGTACGAACATTCTTAATGAATGTTATTTAAATATATATCAATTATACTTAGCCTAGGCCATAAAAGACCATCAATGGCACTTAAGGTTTGGACCTAGTCCATCACCTTTTTGACAGGGGATCGAAATGTCACATCTGTCTTGATCATATTGATGATTTTGGATATCTTGAAAGCTTGCCATAAGGATATAGGAAAAAAGTGATTCATAATGGATATAAAGCATCCATCTAAAATTGTTGAAGCAGTCTCTAAAGTATCATCGGCCAATTCTACCTCGCGTTATAAGTCTAGAGTCCTAATCAGGCGGATACAATAGTTTACAACATTTATTGTCCACAATAGACTTATCTGCGCCAGAATCAAACAAATTCCCGTATAATCATCATTGATAAGGAAAGATACCTGTTATGATGTTATCTTTCTGTACTGCTTCCTGGGTGTTCATCTGGAAGACTCACGCGTTTGTTTTCATGGCCTCTTCAGGATTCCTTTGATTCTTAGGCCAGTTAGTCCTGATATGCCCCTTCTCGTTGCAACCATAACAGGTCGCTTCTTTCAATTTCTTGCAATCCAAGATCTTATGTTCCTTAGACTTGCAGATTCCACAAGGTAGAGGCTGAGATTCAAATCTGCATTTCTCGAGGTGGTATTTCCTACAGGTTTTGCACCTGGTCTTTTCACCCGACTGCTGGTTGTCCTTCTTAAACCCGGAACTCTTCTTATGATCAGAGTTCCCTTTTTTATTCTTATCGGAGCGATGAGAATTCTCATCCTCCCTTTTACGCTTTCCATCTTCAGAAGCTTTGGCAGCCTTGTTTCTGTCCACATCGAGTGTGAGAGATAGTGACAGATCTGCCGCTGACCTGAATGTAGTAGGTCTCGATGCTTTCACACTTGCCTTGATTTCTGGGGCTAGACCCCCAATAAAACGAGCTATACACTTCGGTTCCGGTGTGATCAAGTAGGGAACCAATCGAGACATGGTATTGAAACTTGTAAGATATGCTTGACAATCTAAGTTCTTCATGACCAATGTCAAGAAATCAGTCTCGATTTTCTCAACTTCATGTTGAGGACATAAATTTTCTTTGATAAGATCAACAAACTGATCCCAAGTTAAGTTGTACAACGGGATCTTCCCTGTAGCTTGGATTAGTGACCTCCACCAAGCTAGAGCTTCTCCTTTAAAAGACTGTGAAACAAACTTCACAATGTCTTGCTCTGCGCATCCACTAATATCAACAACAGTGTCTATCTCATCGAGCCACGTCATGCAATCGATGGCTCCCTTTTCTCCTATGATGTCTCTGGGCTTGCAGGAGATAAAATATTTATATGAACATGTTGTAACACATGGCTCTTGATTAAGCATAACCTGTCTAGACGGAACACTCCTCTGATTCGATGAGTGATGAGAATCGTCCTTATGAGATACATGCGTTTGGGAAGGTGGTTTTGCATGAGGTACAGACTGGGTCTTGGTGTGTGTACCACTTGATTCATTATACTGTCTATCAAGAGCTCGAGTAACGACATTATCTATTAATGCCTGCAGGCCTGCAGTTCTGCACCAGCTATATTAACTCTGGTAGTATCATTATTCTCCCTCGGGTGGTTGTTAATCTCATCTGGTCCAGCCATGTAGCTAGATTGCTACATAAATATTGACAATGATTTATTCAGGAGTCTATTATGGAATTGTCATTTATGGCAATTCGTTAACCATGGAAATTTTAAGCCATATTGGTTAATTTTAATTTATTTAAATTTTTATTATATTTTATCCCAGTTATAAACTATTAAGGATATTGAAATGGCACAAAAGGCCTTGTCACGAGGACAGTTTTGAATTTTATAAGCCATGACCTTGTAAGATCGAGGCATTAAGGTTTGAACACAGTTCATTACCTTTCTTGACAGATAGTCAAAGACTACAACTGTCTTTTGTCTTTTAGGACAATAAATATGGCCCGTAGGTATTTCATCACTAAGGGATGTTTATGATATGATCATCTTATCTGATGATTTGAGCCATGATTTCTAAATCACTAGGCTAGACAAGAAATTGGAAGGATCCAATATAAGGATGACTTGTGTGATTTTATCGAATCACATTTGCCAGGAGTGCTAACATGTTTTCAGATGTTAACAAGGGTTTAAATCTTAAGAAGGTTTTACCATCTAGGCCATGTCTAAATGACATATAGGCTAGGTTATACCTTCAAGATTTTCTTTCAATATTCAAAGGCAGATCAATTACAAAAGGAATGATATTTTTGATTTATTTTATACGTTATATTCCTACATATAGGGACAAATAAAAATTTAAATTTAAAACATTCCATCAAATGGAAAAAGTACATAGATGCCCTAAACGGAACTTTTAAACAAGAAATTTATCCACATAGGGACTAAAAGACAAATATGTCCTTATAAGGACTAATAAAGGAATGAAGTGCAACAAAAAGAGTTTCTTCTTCACTTTATTTCTGGAAATTTTCTCCTTTGTTCTCTGTGTGCGGTACGAAAACTGAAGGTTTTGGTGTGTAGTCGCAATCTTCTATTTTAGGAATCTTTGTAAAAGTGGAATCCAAGGATTCTATGGTTAATGAATAATATAAATCATGAATAAGGTTAGAACAGGGATAATCCAAGTTTGGGATTCCAAAACTTGGAGGTAAGAATGTGTGTCCTTTGGGTCCATAGGTATTATCTTTGGAGCGGGAGCTTCAGGGACAGCTGGTATGAACTCCTCCGATGTCGGCTTCTCACTTGATGTTTCAAAAGTCTTGGGTACAAAATTTGAATTACGGTTAATGGGTTCAAAAGTTCCTTTCTCCATACTGGTCGTATGCTAATTCGAGCTGTAGTACGAAGCTTTGCATTCTTAAACTTCGGATTTGGAGAGCTTCCACCAATGGCAGCTTTGCTCGGCAACACGATCCTGGGATGCACAAATATCGAAAACAATGTATACATATAACAGGGATGAGATCATTCCTAGTTTAAGTCTAGACTCGAAAGTCAAGGAATGTGCTACTGTGTCATTGAGATTAAACACAAAAGACTAGTGTTTAATTCACTCAATGTTGGCTCTGATATCAACCTGTCACACCCCGATATTTCCACATATTACTTGTGGGCCCAGTGGGGAGTATCGTGACGTAGTTAATATCATCATAGTCAATTAATCACAGTCAATGCATAGCGGAAGTCTAAAGTAAATATATTACAAACCGATTCAAAAGTAACATCAATATTACAAACTGATTGTAAGATGGATCCACAGGCGGATCTTAAAACAGAAAGATAAACACTGTTCAACAGACTTTAGACGTTTAGAACTTGCAAGATTCCCTATTAACGCCCTGAGCTCCCAGCCAATTAAGTACAGTACCTGTCACTTAATCTTTTTGGAAAATACGCCAATTTACACTGGTAAACACAATTAACTGACTCTTTTGAAAAGTTGTTTAAGAAAATTGATTTAAATGCACAAGGCACAAATATCCTTTTATAACTTGGGACAATTATATAAAAATAATCTCGTATACAGATTTACATGTTCTTTATACATTCAGGGCCCGATGTAGAAACCGAGTCAAGATTAACAGACACACCACAAGTATAGGCCCACAAGAGAGTGAGATACCATTTTTCTTATGCAACTGTTAGGTGTATGCCTACACCCCGTGCTTAAGACGTGGCCATTTTCTTAATAATGATGCCAATGATATCCAGGACATGGTCATTAACCCCCAAAGGCTTTATTTCATACAAGACAGATTAAAATGGGTTACCTAAATAATTTAATCACAATCCGATTAAACATTCAATACCCGACCAAGCGGTATTACTATAATACCGTATCCCAAGCCCGTATAGGGAAAATAAGTTAAAAGTATTTACCTGAGCTAAAATGTAATTTTATTCTCATCCGTATATTCAAATCAGCAAGCACAAGTACCTCTACTGGGGCTCTCAATCTAGAACGAAGGTTTTATTAACCTATTAGATTCCTAACGGGTCTTATTTAAGTTGTAACTTAGACCGGCTAGTTTTAAGGAAAGTTTACGGTTCAAAACGCAAGATTAAGCGAAGACCGGATTAGAGTGTGATTTAGACCCGAAAAGTATGAAGACTTGTATAATATGGGTAAACTAAACACATTCTGGATTTTGAAGCAAAAATGATAAGGTTTGACCCGTTTCGGTCAATTTATGCAAACTAGTTACATAAACCGTACCGAACGCGTAAAATGCATAACAGGTAACCAAATGAGTCATGAACATGTTTCACAAGTTAATATGCCTTAAATATGTTATGATATCAGTAGGATACCTTCCATTATGCCCAAAACGAATTTAAAACCAATTTAAGCCCCGTAGGGGTATTTTGGTCATTTTAAGGATTATAAAAGAGGTTAAATAGCATTCTGAGGTTCTGGTCTAAAATGATTAGTAAAAATATTTATTTTAATAAGTTATATCAGTAAGATATCATATATATGTGAAATTTATCTTTTATGACCATACTATGCACCATAGGGGCATTTTGGTCATTTCACATATGCTTTAAGGGTTAATTTTGGAAATCTGAGTTCAAAACCTTTAATTACTATTGAAGCACAAAAATTTATTTATAACATCAGTTGGTAACAAGCTTTAGGTGCCAAATATGGTTTTAAACCATACTATGCGCCTAAATCGCATAAAAGTCGGTATTTGACGGTATTCGGGTTAAATAAGTAAATCTGAGATTTTGAATAATCTTTACTGTTTAAAATAATATATTTAATATATAATGTCAGTAGAAAAAGGTTTGATATGTAAAGGATGTGTAAAACTCATTTTATTAGCAAAAAGGGCATAACCGTCAATTACCGAATCAATGCAAGAACCCTATGTTATGATCAGTTTAAAAATAAATAAAAATCTACAAAAATCCCAAAATATTATATTATATCAGTGGGTAAAAGGTTCGGTGTCAAAATTTGAGTTTAAATAGGTTTTATGCCGAAATTGCCGTTTAATTAATAAAATGGCTTTAATTTACGATATTGAGCATAACTCTCATTTTAGACCACGAACTGATGTGAAATTTTAAGGACATGTTTATAAATTAGTAACAAAGGTTTTTGTCCTCTCTCATTTTCGAAAATCTCGTTTAAATATCAAAAGGGCATAATAGTCAACTTTAAGCATATAACGGAAACATGCAATGAACTAGGATTACTATGGAACCAAGTTGTATAACCTCAAAGGGTTATATTAACCTATAACATGGTTCTAAAGGAATCCTAAGGCATATCTAAACTAAGATAAATCGGGTCAGAACTGAAAGTCAAAGCAAAAGTCAATTTTTGCGACTTTCGGTTCCTTAAATAAGCAGCTGTTCTGTTTTACACGGCCCACGTAGGAGACCCAGGAGGCTTACGCGGCCTGCCTAGAATCTGGCCCAGACTCACAGGTTTTGCAGAATTACATAATCAGCCCCTCCATGTGTTAAATGTTATTTCCGACACATTTAAGGCCCGTTAAGCCATGTTTTAGGCTCTATAATGATGCCTAAACATAGGGAACATAAAACATGCTAAAAAATGTGTCGGATGTTGGTTCGTTTGGTCGTACGGTTGCGTCGTTCGGCTAATTACGACGAAACACGAACGGACGCGAAAAAACGATCCAAATTACGCGACGAATGGAATTTTATCATGCCAAACACTAAAATAAAATATTTTAGTGATTACATAAATTTTTGGATGTCTGGATATATTCAGAACGTAAGATATACGCGAAAATGCAAACATATGCATTTTTTGACGCTTTTAGTCCCTGTTGATCAAATAAGTTTATTTTTGCGCACCAAACACCTCTAAGCCTAATTCTAAGCTATGTAAGGGATATTTAGGGCATTCTTAACTTATGATCATATTCTGGAAGGTTCGATACCATACGAATCGGTATACTTTTGCAGTTTGACACAAATAGTCCTTTAATCGCACAAAGTAGCGCGATATGTCGTTTAATGATATTCAAGCCTTCCATGGCCCATAATGGGTATTCCCAAGCATGTGTTTAAATTTTAATATGCTCTCGTTCGCTTAAATGGTCACCAAAAGGCGAAGATTCAAAAGTTGATGCTTTTGGTCCCTCTAATGCGCAAACTTGCGCATATCCTCGTTTAATAGCATCGAAGCCTTATCTAATCCATATTAGGCATTCTTGGGAGTATTATAAAACATCACGATGCTTCGGGTTCGTAAAAAGGTCATTCAGAGGTATAATTAAACATATTGACGCTTTTAACCCCTTAAATTTGCGAAGTTGCGCGTAACGTCACTAAAAGGCATAAAAGCCTTAAACGGCCAATAATTGGCATTCCCGTGAGTATAATCAATTATCATGAAGTTCTCGGTTTGTTAAAAGGTCACTCAGAGGTAAGAATTAACATGTTGACGCTTTTAACCCTTCGACCCGCAAACTTTCAATTAATTACGCAAACGGCTACTCTTTATCAACAAGTGGCCCCTTCGTGATTATGATTACCATGTAACGTTATTCAGAGGCTTATAATAAGCATGTTAACACTTCCAGTCCTTCTATAATCAAAGTTTTTTATTTTTCGCAAAATTATTCCCTCAAATTCAATGTTTGACTTTATTAGGGTTCATTACACGTGTCAATACATCATTGGACGTGATTTTACGAGGTGTTACAGCAATGGCCATAAAACACATAAAAATGTCTTAGTTCTAAAACGCAATGGGCTAAAAGCACCAAAGAAAGTGTTATCTCTAAAACCCATTGAACCAGGACAATAGTTTTGTCTGTGAATTGTCTGAATCAGGAAGTAGAAGATCAAAAATTGTCTACGAATGCAGTTTTCCAGAGGCAATTTAAAGAAATTTAAATTTTCTCATGCATTTTTATTAAAGCTCGACCCCAGCCAGGGGCTGCCGCCCCTTGGACCCTGCTACCAGGGGCGCTGCCCCCGGACCCCCGCCAAGATCGTAAAACGCAATGGCTAAATCAAAAACCCATATCGTAAAAATGAAATTAAAGAATTTATTACATGGATCGAAGCCGAATGTTTCAACGATTGACGAAATTTGAATGATGAAAACACTTATCAGCGATCGAATCGAACGGATCGAGTGATTATCTTCAAAATCACGGGAAAAAAACGAGATTTTGAATGGCATTAAACTGAGTTTTCTTCAAAAAAAAGCTGAAGAACACGTTGATCGGGTGTTTGAATCATTGATTGATGACGAAAATCGCACTATAATGTAGTGATTATTGAGATAGTAAGTGAAGAAAAGGTTGAAGATGATGGGTTTTGAAAATGATGGGTTTTGAAGTTACTGGGGAGAAGAAAGAAGAAGAAAGGATATGCTTGACTAAAATATCCTTTCTCTTTATTTTAAATTTTGCCACATGTCATAATTCTATTGTTTCCTATCATTTCTAGGCAAAATAAACTTGCTAGTTGATCCCCACTTTTGTTTTATTATCTCATTCAAATATACCATAGATGTTTTTAAATTTATAAGTTGAATAGGATGCCATGAATAGGGATGAACATTTTGGTGTCATAAATAGGGTGCCATAAATAGGTACCAAAATAACTACACTGATATAAAAGTTCCTTAGCATGAGTCCTCAAGGAACATATAAGTCATGAGACTAGTGGGTATGGGGAGGCTCATCCCTATGAGGATGGGCTGCCACGTAAGCGTCACATCACCATCCCATAGAGGATGGGCCTCCTTGCTTTTTTGGGGGGTGGAGGATGGGGCTACCCCATCTAATTATTTTATAATTTTCTAAGTTTTTTTTGTTAACTTAATAAAACTTTCATAAAAATTAAAAAATACAACATAAAACATAAAACAAGATAAATAAATTCATTTCATAACATAAAAAAAATATATTTCCTAAAAATAAAAATTACTAATCCTAGAAACGGAAAATATAAAAACGAAAAAAAAAAATTACGATACGATTAACAAAACTAAACAACCTACGACGTCCATTTTTTCTTCACCTCTTCTTTCATCCTCCGATAAACCTCGCGTTCATCCTCCGGAACCGAGTCGAGATCCAACCTCATAATCCTAAAATCCTCCGCTCGAGCATAGTCGGCCGACACGGTTGCGATTGGAATTGTTCAAGTTGAACCGAGTTGCGTTGCATGAATTGTTGGAGTGCTTGGAATTGTTGCATTTATTGAACTTGGGACATTTGTGAGAAGGCGTTGGGTGATTGTTGGAAACCCGAAAACGTAAATTGTGGAGACACCCACGAAGGATCCATAGTCGGAGTGTAAGCGGGACTCGAAAAAAGGTTAGGTTGGTTCGGGTTGGGATTGTTCGGGTTGGGGTTGTTTGGGTTGAATGGATTCATGATTGTATAAAAAAAGGGGAGTGTTTTTTTATAAAAATGGATGAGAATGAGAGAAGAATGGGAGAAGTATTGAGAAAAATGGTATAAAAAATGGATGAAAAGAGGGGTATATATTTAAAGTGAAAAAGTTTTTTTTATTTAATATAATATAGCCGTTGTAACGGCTAATTTTTTGAAATCGAGGCCCGTGAAGAACGTTGGGTGGGAGCCGGTTACGACGCGACGGGGCTGGGGGGCGGTGTGGGGAACCGGCGCCAGGCCTAAGCCGGCCCCATACCGCTTGGTCTGAAGGGAAGGAAAAACAGAATGTATGGTAAGGTGTATATTTCCATAATTATACTTTATAAGATTTTATTTTAATTTGTTTAATTTACAGCTACAGAAACATATCAAAGCATGCACAAATGCAAGTGCTTAGCCGGGATCAAAGAGTTTGAACCATATATATTTATTAGAAAGTTATATGAAAAAAAAGTGTTTGTTTACTGCTCTTTTAATCTTTGGATTTTGTTTTTTTTATGTTTAGAGCATGCTGAGCTTGAAACCATTTATTAGAACATATACGTCCTTACAAAAATACTTGATATATTCATGAGGGATTGAAAAGTTTAAGTGTGTTGTTGAAGAGTACGATAACCGTAGTTGCCTAAATGGGTATTTAAAAACCATCTGGGATGAAGTCGTTAAAATTCGTAATTAACCTACCAAACGAACATAATAATCAAGTGCAATACTCTCACCCTAATGGGGTGGTAGTCCATTGACAAAGACAAAAGCCTTTAAAACACTTAGGCTGGAAATGGGAAGGTCTTGGGTTCAAGTCCCATAAACGACAGGGATTAAAGAAATTAACCTTTCAAAAAAAAAAGTGCAATACTCTCACATAGAACACTACGAATTGTACGGACACCATCAATAAGATGTTCCCTTGCTAACCCAGTGTTTCACACGGGTACTCAACCTACTATAAATTATTAGGGTGTAGGGAGTGGTTAGACACTTGAAAGTGGTAAACTTCAAAATCAACCAATGAGAGTGTGTCATGTCATTCAATGAAAAGTGTCTAAACAATGCTCAAAAGTGTTCGCAATAGTTAGACACTTCATGAATTGGTAAACTATTTAAAAAAAAGGAAAAAGATATGATTGGTTGAGAAGACATGGACCCCACCCCACACACCCCTATCTCTCTCCTACACCCCCTCTCTCTCCTACGCTCCCTCTCCTCGCATCGGCAACCTGTTACCGCATCTTGAGCTTTACCGAGCGGCAAAGGAGGTTGGCGGCGGTGTGCCCAGCGGCAAAGCCACTTTGCCGATAATTTGCCACCCACTCCGTATGCCCTTAAAAATCAAACCAAAAAAGTTAAAATATTGATTATTTGTTATTGGCTGAGATATAATTGAACTTTTAAGTGAGATAGATATCTATTCTCTCTTATCATATAAATTTTAATCCACTTAGAATAGCCTAGTGGTATTGGTGATTTATTTAAAGTTTGAAGTAGTAGGAGGTTATTGGTTCAATCCTCATAGTGCGTAAGTTTAGCTATTAAAAAATACAACTTTTAATATTGTTTATTAAACATATTTTTGTAGATATAAATCAAACAATGCAAGATTCATGACATTTTATTAAACATATTTTTGTAGATATAAATAAACAATGCAAGATTCATGACATCTGACTTGTCATTCATTACATGATTAATTACAATTTCTGTCAATCAAATAGGAAATTGGAGCATCTCAAATTTAGCGTTTCATAAACGCCCTAAACTCGATGTGTTAGTTGAAAAGGATTAACTAATTAAGTGAGGTAGTGAAATCATAGATGGAAAGCCAAGGCTCCACTGTTCACACTCTATCAAAACACAAGTCTCACAACATTAAAGGTTGTGGGACTTGGATGGTTTCAACACTTTGTAGGTTGTTTGGAACATATAGGGCACTTTGTAGGTTGTTTGGAACCTATAGGGCAATAGGTTCTCGAGGTTTTTGAGCCTCCAATCTTCTTGAAATCAACCATACATAAGCCCCACAACAATGAGTTTGATTGGGAACAAACTTGGTACAAGATTCTCACAAGAAAAACAAGTTATGAAACATGTTTGTAAAAATATTTATAAATCTAAATTCAAATATGACTTTGGAGCCTTATGCAAGTTATGTACCATCTTGTTACACCTTGGGTAACATCCTTGAAGGTCATCCAAGTAAATTGATGCAAGAAAATAAGAAGAAATAAGTTAGAACTCACTTTGAACACAAGATAGTATTCTGCCCAAACAGAATTTTCTTGCACTTTGAGAGAGTCTTGAGAGAGTTTGGAGAGTTTGTAAAGTGTGGAGGAGTTGTGGAAGTGATGTATATATAGTTGGGGATTAGGGTTTGGGTTAAAAGAAGGTTGGAAGGTGATTGGAGAAGAAAGGAGGTGGAGAAGGAGGTCCAATCCCGTAGCTTTTTAACATTTTGCCCGCCCAGAGGGGCTTACATACCATAAGCTAAAGGTTATGGTCCATAAGGACCCTGAAAACCTTATCTTTTTGTTTTTCATCCTTGTTGTTTGATCACTTGTTCAATTATGAAACTTCCTTCATATGTTAAGCATAAATTTGTGTTTCTAAGGGATATTAGGGCATGTTATGAACATGGTATATGACTGATTGAATTCCAAATATCGAACAAACGTAAATGTGTGCCGGTTGTGTATAATTAGTATGTATTGCGTGATTGATTACATATTGTGTAAGCATGATTAAACAAGATTGAAATAAACATGATTTTCCATTATGATCAAAGTCTTGAGATTACAATGGCTGATATGTAATACAAATACAAGTTTCTAAAAATAGAATGTGAATACAAACTTTCCAAAAATAGAAATATCAAATGCAAGGCGTTACATCAATAAATTAAGACATTAGCCTACTCCTGATGTTCCTTTACATGTCCCCAAGTTATAAACTTCACAACCTATATTTAAAATAAGTAAACACTATAAAATTTAAGGGTGTTGTAATTTGTTTAAGCTTGGCACAACTCTAGCTTTTACGTAAGGATGAGCATTCGGCACCGGGTACCTTTACTAATTTCCCGTACCGAAACTTATTCGGTATCGATTTGGCATCGGCTTTTTGCTGTTTTGGTACCGTTATTTTTCCCAATTTTTACCTTCAAATACCGGTAACGTATCTTACCATACCAAGCATTTTCGGTACCATACTTTTGGAAATTTTCGGTACCTGTATCAAGCTCATCCCTACTTTTAGGTAGCCAATACTAAGTATCTTACGACTTGCTTAGACCGTTTACACCTATCTAAGTCACTTAATCTTTGCTTATCGGGCATAAAATGGCAAAAAATCATCATCATCATCAACTACGATACCTTATGGGATTCATTCGAGTTAGAAGAAGAGCCAGAGTTCTTTGATGATTTCCATATTTTACGAGAATATGAAGCATCTCAGGGAATATTTCCAGCAGGGTCTTCTAAACGTCAACAACAAACTTCCAACGATGATGAAGCTGGTCCTAGTCATGCTGGAGAGAATGATGAAGTTCAGCAAACTCCGACTACTTCGGAACGCGAACCTACTCCTGAAAATCAGACGGCAGTCAATAATGATAATTCAGAATCTGATGATATTCCTACTTTTGATCGTGGTGATTCAAAGTCTGAGGGGGAGCAAATCCAATCTTCAGATCTGACAGTTCTTGACAATGAACAAGTCGTGGATCAGAACGTTACTAATTTGGAAGGCGAGGTGGATGTTCCTGGCAAAGTTATACCGAGGACTCTTTTATACCATCCCGAGGAGTTGATAATAGGAGAACTGCATGCAGGAGTTCGCACCAGAAGCTAGATTGACCATGGCCTTACTTGCTTTTATACTAAAGTTGCTCCTTTACAAACTGAATTTTCACTCAGTTGTTTCATATCGCAGATAGAGCCGAGAACCTATAAGGAAGCACTGACAGAAGATTCGTGGGTCAATGCAATGCAGGAGGAGCTGGGTCAATTCGAGAAGCTTGGTGTATGGAAGCTTGTGGATCTGCCTGACGGACATAGGAAGATAAACACGAAGTGGGTGTTTAAGTGTAAAAGAGACGACCGAGGAGTTATTGTCAGAAACAAAGCTCGACTCTTGGTCCAGGGTTTTAGTCAGCAAGAGGGGATAGACTTCACAGAGGTTTACGCTCCTGTTGCTCGTCTTGAAGCTATCAGAATAGCTTTTGCTTCATGGAAAGGATTTAAAGTATATCAGCTAGATGTCAAGTCAGCATTCCTATACGGTAAAGTAAAAGAGGAGGTTTATGTTGGTCAGCCACCGGGCTTCACCTACCCAATTCACAAAGATAAAGTCTACCTCTTGGACAAAGCGCTATATGGTTTGCATCAGGCCCCGAGAGCCTGGTACGAGACGCTCTCTCAACATTTGCTTGCCAATGGCTTTATCCGAGGTAAGGTGGATGCCACTCTTTTCACAAAGGAAGTCGCTGGTCATCTTCTGATTGTCCAGATTTATGTTGATGACATTATTTTCGGGTCGACAAACGAAGAACTCTTCAAAGATTTCGAGAAAGTGATGAAGCAGAAGTTCGAGATGTCTTCAATGGGTGAGATGAAGTTCTTCTTAGGGCTCCAGGTCAACCAAATGCCTGAGGGAACCTTCATAAATCAGACAAAGTACGTTCACGGCGTTCTAGAGAAATTTGGGATGTCCGGGACGGCACCAATGTCCACCCCATTAGCAACGAATCATGGTATCAACCCTGATCTCACCGGAGAGAAGGTCGATGAAACTTTATACCTCTCAATGATCGGCTCGCTAATGTACTTGACAGCATCAAGGCCTGATATAATGTACCCAACCTGCATCGCGGCCCGATATCAGTCGAGTCCTAGAGCTTCACATATGTCCATCGTCAAGAGGATCCTACGCTACTCGAAAGGAACCCCAAGCCTGGGTTTGTGGTATCCAAAAGATGGTGACTTTACGCTCGAATGATACTCTGATTCTGACTTCGGCTGCTGCAAAGTCAATGCTAAATCAACAACTGCAGGATGCCAATTTTTCGGACCACGACTGGTCACGTGGCAATGTAAGAAGCAAACCTCTGTTGCTCTATTAACATGTGAAGCAGAGTACGTATCTGCCAGAAGCTGCTGCTCTCAGATCCTGTGGATTCAGCAACAGATGCGCGATTACGGTTTGCAATTTCTTACTTCACCTATTTTTGTTGATAATGAGGCTGCAATCAACATAACGAAAAATCCGGTACATCACGCTAAAACCAAACATATTGAAATTCGTCATCACTTCATCCGAGATTGTTTCGAGAAGAAGTTGATACGAATTGACAAAATCCACACCGACGAACAAAAGGCAGACTTACATACCAAAGCTTTTGATAGATTACGTTTTCAATATCTTTTAAAATTGAATGGTATGAAGCTGTTGTCGGATGCGGAGGAGTTACTTGGCGTTGATGAGAAAATCACTGCAGATGACGTTGAGAAGCAGACTGCACTGGTTTGTCGTATTTTTAGTTGTTTTGGTATTTATGGGGAGATAGATATATTTTCAGAAAATACAAAAACAATAAAAAATGAAAAAATCCAAAAACATGAGATATTTTCAAAATCCAAAAACAATAGAAAACCCAAAAAGAGTGTGTGTAAAAAGGGGAAATGATAGTACATCAGCTAGACAGTTACGGTATGCTAAAGACATGTAATGATTAAAAGTGTTAAGCAGTCTCGCTGATGATATACCGGTAGGTTTTTATACATTTAGTAGATTTGTTCGGGATATAAACCATAAAATCATTTCTTTCTTATTTCGTGGGGAACATCTCTCGGATATATAGGTAACCCCTGAAATCTTTTTTGAAAGATTTTCTATTTCTGACATACTAGGTCTATGTGCATAATGATATCTGGGGTATTATACCAGGACTTCTGATTTTGTGGAAGCAATAGCCTAGTCCTTGTATAATACTCTGCACTGCTTTAATCATTAAAGCCTCCCCTCAGCATAAAAAATGAGGAAACATTGCAAAATGCTAATCATGTGCTGTTGAAGAAAAGATCCCCAAACGGGACACACCGAAAGTCGAGCCATCATCTCTTTGTCTGAACGGAAGTTCTAACCTGAGCTCTCATGGCCTCACACTACCCATTACAGATATCATTATTGTACGTTCACCTGTAAGACTGCATATAGAAGTCTGGATACGAGAGTATATTATGAGGTGGGACACGCGTATAAGTTAAGCATTTAAGACACTAAATCGTATCCTGAATAAGTTGAAATTTGTGTGAAAATTTAAAAGGATCAGTATATCGGCAATCTAAGTGAATTGTTTAATACTTAGTGTGTAATCTCAACGGTACTTGTAGCTTGTCAGTAGCTGATATGATCCCCTAACACGCTCACCAAAAATATGTTTGTAAATACTTTACTTTTTCTACATTTCATTTCATTTCTGTTTAGCATCAAAACCCAAAAAGATTTCATAGTTTTCTAGTTTAAACTTTCTTAAAATCCCAAAAAGATTTTACTTTTCTGCTTTAGTTTTTCGACAAACCAAGAAAGCTGATCTTCAGACTCTCAGTCATGAAGCAGAGCAGGAAGTTTCTGAACTGGACAGCTGGGTTGGGAGCTACTCTAGAAAGGTTTGAAAATTCAAGGTCAGAACAAGTTCATTAAGTTGACACTTGTAAATTTTCATGAAAAATGAGTTTGAAAAAGTTGAACAAATTGTCAGTTGTTTCGTTTCGGGTTAACCAAGGTCATTAACTTGGACTTGGTAGACAAATTAAGAGCCTAGGGTCATTAACTTGGACCTAGATACTTAAGTGGATTTCTAAAAACTGACCAAATCTGATAAAACGCCAAAAAGTCAAAAGGTCAAAACATCAAAATTCAAAAGATAGGTGTTTGGATCGGATGACAATCCGATCGGATGGCCATCCGACGCTTGGTCATTCCTATATATAGTGGCCAATGGTCATTCAGTCAAACTTTTATTCGATCGAACGACCATCAGACACTCATCCAAACACTCTCAAATTTTCTTGACTGATCCTTGCACTCTTGCTTTCCACATTACATTGGATTGTTGGCACGCTCAACCTTCACAATGGGAAAGGTAAGTCTTTTGAATTTAGTTGCAAAATTTGATGTTTTTGATGATATTATTGATGTCGGCGACTGTTAGAATAATAAACTTATATCTAGGCTTAATCAGGATGTTTTGATTCAAACCAAACATAGGGTTTTGTTCACGGGCCTTAGATCTATAGTTTTACCAGTTCAATTTGTACATAAACATGTTAGATTTGTTGAATTGAAGGTTAGAGGGTATCGGCTGTCGGTGCACTATTTGTCAAATTAAACCCAGTTTAGGCCGAATTAGAGAAAACTGAACATACGGTTTTGTAAATCGGAAAAATCTCTACGTGAAAACATGTTCAATTTTGTGAATATCTTAAAAAAAAATTGATTTTCATAGTTTATTCAAACTGTTCTTCATCTTCCATTAATTGAGTGGCAGATCGATCGGATGGCAATCCGATCGGATAGCCATCCGATCATATGCACATTTCTTGTTTGAAATTTCTTCTAAGTGCTTGTCTTGATTTTTGTGGCTTAACTGTTAACAAGATGGTTTGGATAGAATGGCATCTCGATCGGATGGCAATCCGATCGAATAGCCATCCGATCCAAAACACACTTTCATCTGTTTGTCATGGATAGAATGGCATCTCGATCGGATGGCAATCCGATCGGATAGCCATCCGATCCACATCACTTATTCTAGTTTGACTTGTCAATGGAGCTGAACTGTTTGTCACATGGATCGAGTAACAATCCGATCGGATGGCAATCCGCTCAGATGGCCATCCGATCCATATGCACATGACTTGTTTGATTCTTACATGAGATGGTTCATCTGATCGGATGGCAATCTGATCGGATAGCCATCCGATCCTCAGTACTGCATAGAGTGAACTTTTAAAGTGTTAGAAAAATTTTTTAAATTTTCAAAATGTTGTCACATTTCATTCTTTGTCTCGGACTTTGTGCAAACACTAAACGTTGATAATTATTGCAGGCAATGGCTTTAGATTGTAATCACTCTCACAACGTTTACTGTATCTTGGATGAGATCTATACAAACACAACACCGTTTAAAGATACGACAAAATTTTTAAGGGAGAGTAGAATCAACAAGGCTTTGACCGATCAAACGATAGTGTATGAGTCTCATGTTAGAATGTTTTGGAAATCGGCAAGGTATGATGAGAGTACAAAGATGATACATTCGTTCAAAAGAAATACGAGAATGATAAAGATATATAGATGTTGAGATTAAGTTTAATGTTGGACATTTGAGACGTGTTTTAGAATTAGGAGATAGTGATAATGATCCAACTATAGTCCCTGAAAGATTATGCAAAGGATTGTGGTTCAGAATGGGATTTACAGGACATGTGAACGGCAAATATCTTAAGTCCTTATTTAGTAGACCATATAAGTTCTTAGTTCACTGCGTCGTGCATGCGTTGTCACATCGGAAGGGAGCTTATGATGAGACATCAGACTATATCATGAACATCATTACTTGTTTGGTGCTTAATAGACCATACAATGTTTCTCAAGTATTCTTTGATCATATGGTCGATAATATCAGCAGTGAGAAGTACATAATGTACCCCATGTTTATACAAATGATGATTGACGATCAAGTGACAGATCTTCCAAAGGATCCTGCAGATGTAATGAATCTACGGAACATGAAAGTCGAGACTTTGAGCAGATTAGGTCAATATAAGCTGAAGAAAGATGAAACAGAGCCAAGGGCTAAGCATATGATCTGTAAGATTTCAAATCCAGGATATGTTGCACCTGAAAATGATGCATTGAGACATGAAAACAGCAACTCAGAGGATGAAACTGATAGTCGAAGGGATATGCATGAGAAGAAGCTTAGATACTGGTTCGTGAAGGATGGAAAGAGAAAAAGGACTCCTAAGATATCACCCAAAGTTTCTATACCAAAGATAGTTGTTAAGGGTATAGTTGAAAGGGGGAGTCATAAGAAATGTTAGATCTTTAAATGATATATTATTCTAATGAATGTTCAATGTTTGTTTTGCAGGGCTTTCAAAGCAATCACCACCAAGACTTGTGGATGAGCCAGTGCTAGATCCAGCTGATATAACTCAAGAAAGTGTTGATTTGGCGAAAGTAACATTTGAGCAATATGTAAAGCATACTGAAGCTACTGCTACAAAAGATCAAAGTACAAGTTTTCAAGCTGAAAATGTTAAAGAAAAGGAAACAGAAGGTGTTGCACATACAGACTCTATTGATGCTGATGATTAATCTACTGAAACAGAGTCAGAAATTGAAAAGATTGGAGTTGGGAAAGTTCAGTTGAAGAAGAAACCTCAGAATAAGAAAGTTAAGGGTTCTGATGAAGAGGATTCTACTTATACTCCAACAGCTGAAGAGAAAAAGAAATTACGAACAAAGCGCAAAGCAGTTCAACCTGGCGTTATTCCAAGGAATGTCAGGGCAAAGAAAGGAGGTGCTACTATGCCTGAAACACAAAGCAACAAAAGTGAAAAGCATATTCAAGCTCCAGAAGTTCAAACTCAAAGAATTCCTGAAATTGAGGTTCAGAATGTTGAGAAGAAAGCAGGTGTTGATGCTGATGTTGTTATAACTGATGAAAGGGTTTCTACACCACCACCAGAAAATCCAGAAACGTCAAAGCCAAAGAAAACTGTTCTACCTGATCCATTTGAAGGTTTTCCAAATGTTCATGGCGAATTCAAAGCTGATATTCTTCTTGATGAAGAATACGATATGTTTCATGATGCAACAATCAAAGATCTGAAAAAGAAAGTAAGTATTCTCGAGAAAGAAAACGCAAAAGCTGAAACTGATCGTGATGAATTGAAGAAGCAGCTTGAAGAGTTGTCTAAAGTGAATGAGGAAATAAAGACTGTTGTGATCAAACATGCAAAGAAGATAAAGACATTGGTTAAAGATGTGGATGATAACACTAAGCTCTTTGAGCAACTCTCTATGGAGATTTCTGAATTGCATGTGAAGAACAAGAAATTGAATGAAACAAATCAGACGCTACATCAAATGTTAAGTGGTCTTCATGAAGCTTCTGCAAATGAAATTAAAGTGTTGAAGCTAGAGATGGAAGCACTTAGAGCTAATAAGACAGTAAAAGATGAGCAACTTAATATGTTGTACACTATTATGGAACATCATCTGGGTATCAACGTTCAATCTATCTACACCAACATAGAGATTTAGAGGGTTGAAGAGCGAAGGGCTCAAAGAGAAAAAGAGTTGGCTGAGGAAGCAACTAAGAAAAAGAAAGAGTTGATTGTCAAGACACAAGAAGCTGGTGGTTCTTCTAGTCAACCTGACGCTGATGTAGAAATGGTAGATGCTGAGAATGCAGGGGTTGATCAAGCTCAAAGCTTCGTACTTGTTGGTGAAGCTACTCCTCTATCTTATCATTTTGATGACATTATTCGAGTATGCAAATTGAACAACGTAAAAGGAAGACGAAAGAGCCTAAAGTGATGTTACTACGATGGAAAGAAGAGGAGAAAGTAGTAGAAGAGGAAGAGGAAGTAGATGAAGAGTTGAAAGAAATGCTGGATGCAGTTGACAACTATGATCCATCTTGGGATAATTACGAAGAAGATGAAGATGATCAAGGGTCAATAGGGCTATTGATTGTGAATCCTTCTGTTCAACAAAAGATGGATGATTTTCTGAATGACGAAATCAATGAACAAGAGGAGGATCAGCACCAGGAGACTTCTTCTTCTGGAAAGCAGTAAACAGACCAGGTATTCCTCACACAACCAACTGTTATTTACTTAAATGCTCCATTTGAGGGGGAGTTGGAGGTACCTAGGTCAATGGCTGAGATGCTAGAAGAATTGGGGTTATATGATGGAAAGTTTAAGTTTGATATTGAGGATGAGATTCCTTCATCGCCTGAAAAGGAGTATGAGTTCAAATATGCACACGAAGCTGATAGTTTTCAACATGTAGAAGTTGAAGATTGTTCAGACAGTTCTGAGGAAGATACTCCGTTTCACTATTCTGGCGTTGATGATTCTTTTCCAACTCTTGCTGAAATGTTCAAGGAACAAAATGAAGATGAGATTAGAAGGAAAGTTGTGGAGAAGATAAGCACTGAAAGTATTCCTAAAACAATTCAACGAGAAACATTGGCAGAAGAAAGAAAGAAATGGTTTAAGGTGATGCCGAAAGAAAGGAAGTTCAGGAGACCTTTACAGTATTTCACGCATAATGCTGATTTATCGTTGGGAGACATCTTATCATGGGGTTATCTGGAAGATCTGCAAGTATATGCTATCAGACCGGAACAAGGGGTTCAATACTTTGAATTTCTGTTAGACATTGAAACCCTCCTGTGGTGGGATGTTGAAGAGTTGGTGCAGACAAAGAACATAAAACAGTTCTACTATGGCTTTGATGTGAAGCAGCATGATCAACACTTGTGGGACTACATTAAGTTGCAAGCAAAGGAGAGATTTCCTGACTGGAAGCCACAATTTCCAAAACAAGATATAAAGATTGATCCAGTCATAGGGGAGAAGGATATTACTTTGAATATAAAGCCGCTGAGATGTCTGAAAAACATGCCGCTACGTGCTATGGAGCAAGACTTCTATGAAGATTTTCAGGGTAGGATGTACAACCAGAGCACAGCGGAAGCGGTGATTTCTCTATTTGATAAAAAGACTGGAGAATCAAGGAGGATCAGTGTGTTGGATCCTATGTGGCTAGTCAACTGCTCCAAGAAGGATTTTGATTGCTTATTCTACAACAAGATTGTTTATGAAAAGCCAGACAAAGTTCAAGCTCATCAATATCAGAAGTTAGTGAACTTGTGCTACACAAAAGACATCAACTCTGGCAGATATTGGAAGTCAAAGTGGAGAGACTTGGAGATTGATGAGTTCTTAAAGAAATACAAGCGCAATCAAAGATTCAAGGATATTGCTGATAAAGCTGCGAAACTGGGAAGATGGAAGCTATTGAGACCTCCACCAACAGACCAGACACCAATCGAGAAAGAGGAAAACAAGATCCCAAGGTGGGATAGGAAGCGCGATGGTGACCCTGAATATAGAAAATACTGGAATGAAGTCGGTAGGCCTCTTAGGCGAAAGATGATTGCAGAGCGTGATGAAAAGAGAAGACAGAAAGCTAAGGAGAGAAGACGCAGCAGGAAGACGGATTGAAGACTATGCAGGAAGGAACTACAGCTACATCCAAGGGGGAGTCTGTTAGTACATATGTCTGTAGCTTCCGTCTGCATCGAGTCTTATGTATTTTGTGCTGTGTATGTATTTTTGTATATGTATGAACATGTATGTATTTGTATGTCTAGACAAATCAGGGAACAGTGCTTAAATGTTAAAGTGAAATCCGTCGGGTGACATGTGTCAACCGAACGGATGGGCATCCGATCGGATGACCATCCGATCGGATGGCTATCCGACCGGGTGATACTTTTGCCTTCCCTGATTGCCTATAAATAGGAGGTTAGTGCATTGTGTCTAGAACTTTTGGCTGATCATTGTAGCGAAGCTCTGTCTATCTGACTTTCATCTGGTTCTTCTGTACTTTCACAATCATTCAATGAAACCAGACGCGTTAATCGTTGAAACAGTTGCTAGTGAATCTCTGACGGTATCGAGGGATTCCACACCTCGATACTGATCGATTCATCTGCGTTCTACGTCAAGAACAGATCCATTCGCGTGGCCTAACAGACTCAAACACGTGTCTGAGTCTCCCAAGATCTCCGAGAAGCCGTTAGATGATCACAGTGATGTGTCCAAGAAAGATAAGCAACTCTCATTATATAAGGAAGGCAATATGTTCAGTAAGGGGAAGCATTCAATACCGATTTCATTTAATACAAAAGACACTCCATTTATTCCGGTAACCTCGGACCTCATTAATCATCCATATTCACCCACATTTACTCGAGTTCACACCAATGAGAATATTCCGGCGGTTATACTCGTCGGATAAACTTCTCATTATCTCCGGCAAGTTTACTTACTCTCACGCCGGAGCTTGGTCACGGATTCCCCCCCTCGGGTCCTCCGTGACGAGGCTAACGGTTTTCTTTCTTGTAGGTTGACAAGGCAGGATCTTTACAATGCTGACAAGGCCCTTTGACCATCATCCGTGACTTGAGGACTCGACATTGGCGCCATCCGTGGGATACTAGTCCATCTAGTGATCCTACTCAAAATCTGAAACATTGTAAGAGGTCACTACCCGTCTGAGACAACATGGCTACGCCACCACCTCCAAACTCTCTAACAGTGAAGACGGTGCAGAGCACTAATGATGTAGTTACGGTTGAGGATATCACTTTCTTGTAGGTTGACAAGGCAGGATCTTTACAATGTTGACGAGGCCCTTTGACCATCATCCGTGACTTGAGGACTCGACATTGGCGCCATCCGTGGGATACTAGTCCATCTAGTGATCCAACTCAAAATCAGAAACATTGTAAGAGGTCACTACCCGTCTGAGACAACATGGCTACGCCACCACCTCCAAACTCTCTGACAGTGAAGACGGTGCAAAGCACTAATGATGTAGTTATGGTTGAGGATATCACTCTCGAAGAAGAAACTGAGAACAGGGTGGAGTCATCAGAGAAACGAGACACCATCACACCTGATTTTGTAGCCATGCATAGGAACGAGCTCAAGAAACAGTTCAAAGATTTAGAAAGACAAGTGAAGCTGGAGAGCCTAAAGGCTAGGCTTTCCTTTGATACACCATCAAGCAAAGAGGATACTAGCCCACGAGGAAAAGATAGCAACCCTGACCCCTTGGATGCTTTCATGACAGCCCTGAGACAAATGGCGTCAGAAGAAAGGGAAGAGTTGGTAAAAGGAAAAGGGCAGAAGAGGAAGGATACAGAAAGCCAGGATGATGGTGGGCAGAACAAACCCTACTTACCCAAGGACTTGGCTGAGGTCTCAAAGTTTACCAAGAGGATAGCTGAGGCACCTATGCATCCAAAGCTTAAGCCCCTACTGAACCTCGATAGGTAAGAATAAACTAAAGACCCGGAGGATCACCTGCATGCTTTCAGAGGCGTCGGGTAGGTGGGGCGATGGTCGATGCCCACCTGGTGCCACATGTTTGTTCAGACACTGACTGAGGGGGCCAAACTCTGGTTTGATAGCCTCCCGCCGGGGAGTATAGACAGTTACGAAGAACTGAGTGAAAAACTCCTAAGCAACTTCAGTCAACAAAGAAAAGTAATCAAGAACCCCAATGAAATCATGCATATATGACAAAGAGATAACAAACGAGTGGACCAATACATGGAGAGGTTCGTTAGGGAAAGCATGAACATCAAGGACGTTCCTGAGGTAATGAAGATCAGCAATTTCATTTACGGCTTGAAGCATGCCCAACTGTGTGAGAAGTTAGAGGAAGAGTTCCCGACTACCTTTGACAATCTCATGGACCGGGTCAGAGCTTTTGTCAGAAGGAAGGACATTGTCAGCAAAGCTAAGGAAATGGATGCTCCACCCTAGAGGGTCAACCCTACACCCAAACCTCAGGAAAGAGGTACTATCTACCCTCGAAAACCTAATTTCGATAAAATGCAACACGACAGGATGATATCAATGTACTCCCCATATAAACCCCGAGGTAGAGGACCAGCGCCTTACTCCGACAGTTTCACTCCCCTCACTAAAACCCCGAGCGAAATACTATCTACAGAAAGAGTTAAGAATTCCTTCCCTAACCCCGCCCCCCAATTAAACCAGGACCAAAAGCACAACCAAACGAATATTTTGATTTCCATAAAGGTTTTGTTCACAAGACCGACGATTGCATGTACTTGAAAAGAGAAATAGAAGCGGCGGTAAAAATGGGCAAACTGGCCCACTTGGTTAAGGAAATCAAGGAAGGGGAGGAAAGGAAAGGAATGGATACAAAGGGGGGGGCAAAAGGGGGATATGCAGATATGATCAGGAGAAGGGTCGAATATGATCCTACCAGAAGTGTCAAAGCCATGGTACTGGGTCCCTCAAGTAGCATGAGGGCCCCCATACAAATGCCCCATTTGGAAGACCATGAGGTGTAAAGGCTCCCCCTTAATATCTCAGCATAATAGCCGGTCACAGGGTGGTCCGGATACACGTGGATGGGGGAGCGGAGTGGAGGTGATCTATGAGCATTGCTTTCTAAGGTTTGATAGGGATATGAGAGACAGGTTGGAAGAGGATTCAATCCCCCTAGTTGGTTTCAACAATAGCATATCTCACCCCCTAGGAAAAATTAGACTTCCATTCACAGTTAAGGTGGGAGATCGAGTCCGGACCATTGAGCTCACCTTCACCGTACTCTGAGTCCCCTCCAAGTATAATGCAATCTTGGGCAGACTAGGGATTGGAGATCTGCGATCTCAAGCCTCAACCCCCCATGGGGCATTAGTGTTTCAGACCCCCAAGGGGTTAGCTTGGGTAAAGTCCTCATACGAGGTCATATCGTCAGTTTCAAAAGGAGAGGTTGGGAAGAGTTCCCAGGAAGAAGGAATAGAGGAATAGGTACTCAGTGATAGATTTCCAGAACAAACGGTAAAGGTAGGAAGGGACCTTAGCGACAAGTGCAAGAGTGCACTCAAGGAGCTGCTACTCCTTAACATAGACGCTTTCGCTTTCCAACATGGGGATATGACTGGGATCCCAAGGAGCTTGACTAAGCATAGGCTTAACACCCACAGTTAGATACGACCTGTCAAGCAAAAGAAGGGTTGCTTGTGAGGAGACAAGGAAGCTCCTTAGGGCCGGGATAGTCAGGGTAGTCAGGTACCCCACCTGGATTGCCAACCCAATGATGGTTAAGAAGAAAGATGGGTGATGGAGAATGTGCATAGATTACCAAGATTTAAACAAGGCATGCCCCAAGGATTGCTTCCTGCTCCCTGATATAGACGTCCAGGTCGACTCTTTAGCTCAGTACCCGCTGAAGTGTTTCCTCGATGCATACAAAGGTTACCACCTGTAACATTCCTAAAAATTTTATTTATATAAAATATATAAAAACTTATGTTATTAAAAGGATGCATCATGGGTAAGTTGACCGATGGAAATATGAGGTATTTTGGGCAAGCGTAGGAACCATTTAATAATTTAATTATAAAAATACATTATATTTGAACCTACTCTGTTTTTAATGAAGCTTGGTTCAAAATGTAGATAAAAATATTCTTGTTCTAATGATATATTTATTATTTTATAAAACGTCATAGTTTAGAAGTTATAAGCGCCAAATAAGTGAAGTAGTTAAATTAATTATAATATATATATATATATGTATATATATATATATATATATTAATAATAAAATAATACCTATCTAAAACTAACATATCAATTTTAGATATGTATGTGTACGTGTAAAGATATGAGGGAATCTTTTTTCCCTTTGACCTTTGAACGTAAGCAGCAAGGCTGCTATTCAAAATTCAGTATAAATTGAAACCATTGTTCGACATTTCAAATGCCCAATTTCTTTTTCCTCTCTTGCGAGACTCCCTCTCTCCTTCTGTATACTTCCAATTTACTTTAGTAATTCACCCATAAGTCCTACAAAGCCCTGCCCCGTTTTAAGTATTGTAGCCCCTGATCACTGATATCCTGTCCGACTGACGTAGGGCCCCGTAACGTATGTCAAGGCTCTGCCTAAATTCGTTGGGGTTCTGTCTCGTGACGTAGGGATAAAGTGGAATTGGGTTACTATACTTAATGTGAGTACACTATATATTTTATTAAATAACCCAGGAGTTATACCCAAAATATAACAACCCTCCTAAAACACCCCTGACACCCCTACACTCCCTAAAATACACCCCATATGCGAAAACGGACCCCGAATACTTTGAATATTATTAAAAATAATAAAAATCTGATTTTTGGGGTTTAGGTGTCACACCCCGACCACGTAAGACAACAAAACGTGGCGGAAACATCGGGGAGTGTTGTAACAGAATCATTGTTTCATAACACATGGAAATTGAAATATTGTTTTTTTGATTAAAATAGTTACAATGTCTTGACAATCAAAGAAACATAGCATAAATAACTAGTCTTGCATCTTTTATTGTCGCTAAGGCCCAAGTCCGCCTAAGTGTATCTTGATAAGTCCTATGCATCATCTCCTGAAAACACATGTGAAAATAGGTACGTCAGCATAAAAATGCCTGTGAGATACATAGGTTTTGTGAAAATGAGATTCATGACTTATGTTTAAGAGAATGTTTAGTCATGGAACCTTGTAGTTTGCTTTGTTTTGTAAATCGTTTGAAAAGCAATAAGATCAGATGATATGTATAAGTAAGAGAATAATGTATGGTTAAATGAATAACCATGTAAAATGAGTTTGTATAAATTAAGTTGTTTGCAAAACAATGTATTGTGAAAAGTATGTTATTTGTATAGAATGTTATATGTCCAATTGAAATGATTCAAATAACGTTGCGATATGTAATACCATACAAACACTTATATATAGGAAGTACCAGCGGCGTATCCACCATGCTTGTATCATATTACACGCGCCTCGTTACTTAAATCACTTACTCAAACCAAACCACCAAAGTAAAATGTTTAGGTATAATCAAATGTCTAATGTCTATGTCTAATGTTTAAGTCAAATATAAGTCAATCAACCAACAATGTATAATGTCTATGTTTAAACCAAATGTCAAAAGTCCTTGTATAAACCATGTCAAATATTGATAGTCCAAAAGTAGTCAAGTAATGTGTAACAAATGTTATGTATGGTAAGTAAAATAAGACTACTTAAACCATAAGTAAAAATGTACAAAACAAAGTATTTTGAGTAAATCAAAAGTTATGTTTTGTAAAATATATGCATGCTATACTGAATATGAACATTTATGCGGTATTGTGAAAATTCATACATCCAAGCCTTGAGACAGTCGGATAACTATGTAAAAATGAGTTATCAAAAGAATATGTATTCGGATTCGGTCATTCCTTACGTCCAAACAAACCCGAGATTTCAGGAATGGGATTTGTCAAGTCCTATGGTACCACTACCTACTACCGAGCGGCATGATCGGTGTTAATGAATGTATAGTATAGTTTAAACAAACCAAATGTCATACCAAAATGTAAGCATGTTTTATGAAGATAATGTACCTAGTATGCTAGAGTAAACATACAAGGTAGAGCTGTAAAACAATGTGTCCATATGTTACTGGAACATATGCAACAGAGATGCAATGTAAAATAATGTACTAAGCATGTACTAAATGGACATACATAGCATGAAAACAATGAAATCATGTACTATAAGTGTACTATTGAACATAACAAGTATATGATGTGAAAACAGAAAAGCATGAAAGTAACAAGTAGGCACATGTGTTTCACCCCTAAACAGTTTGGAAAACAGTAAAAGAGGGGTCTATGTACTCACTTGAGATTGCTCAGTAGTCCTTGAGTAACAACCAAACAATGCTAGAGATCGCGAATATCAAACGGCACCTAATATAGGTAACTATGTTAATAACCGGACCTAAATCGGAAGATCTGATAGAATGAGGGTTCGTAAACCAAACGAGTATAGAGACTCGTGTCATATGGTTTAACAAATCCTACATACTAAATGAAACCTAACATAAGTGCTTACGACCCATTACGACCCGTTTAGGTAGCTTATGCTACTTTAACGCGTCGTTCGCGTGAAACACGTTCGGACCGCCTAACTAGTCCTATGACAAGTGTTATATGCCTAAACATGTTACATAATCAGTTATGTGACAAAAGTTTAGGTTACATATGCTTAATTACCAATTATACATGAAAAGGGTATTCTGGTAATTTACCTAAGGCATATAAACTACCTATCATACAACTACTCAAACGATGTGACCATTAGGTATAACCTCGGAAGGTTATTCCCTATACACTATGGTCACCTAATGTATTTGGTTGGATCCTAATGATCGACCAAACTGGGTCGGGTTCGAAGGTATAAGCGATTTATCAGATCGCTTACCCTTACGACCCTAGACAACGTGGTAATCAGTAGGCATAGTCCCAAGGGACTATAACCATCGTGATTACAATCACGTTGCGAAGTTCAAACGAACTTCGCATTGACCATAAGCTGGTCAACGCTGAAAGTCAAACAAAGTTTGACTTTCGGACTCGAAAAGCAATAAAAGAACGAAAGAATACTTACGAAGGGTCCCCGAATGCTAATCGTGATCAAAATAACTCAGGTATGAAACAATGGTTCCAACTTAGAGTCTTTTTAATCAGATTCTTGTGGGTTTAGAAGTGAAGTGGGTTGGGTATTTATAGTATTCGGAGAACCGTTAAGATCGTTTCATGGAAACCGTGCTTGAATCTCATGCGTACACTTGTCGGAAGGTTGTGGGAACTAAAAATGGGTTCTTATCAGCGGACTAGGCATGTGTGAGTGTGTGGTTGTGAATGTAACAGCTGAAATCTGCTGTTAGATTCAATTAATCTGGTCAGAAGGAGCCACGCGGCCCGCTTCAGGATTACACAAGGCTCAGGCGGGCCGCCTGGCCTTGTCTGATCAGCAACATGTTTCAGAATTTACAGTTTCAGTCCCTGCACGTGTTTAAGGCCATTCCCGACACTTCCAAGGCCCGTAAAGCCAACCTTAAGGCCCTAAAATGATGCCTAAACATTGTGGACATGAAACATGCTCAAAAATATGTCGGATGTTGGTTCGTTTGGTCGTACGAACGCGGTGTTCGCTTAATTACGACGGAATGCGCATAAGCGCGAAAAACGATCCAAAATGCGTGACGAATGAATTTTTCTTATGCCAAACACTAAAATAAAATATTTTAGTGCTTACATAAATTTTTGGATGTCCGGATGTATTCAGAACGTGAGTTATGCGCGAAAGTGCAAACTTGTGCACTTTTTGACACTTTTAGTCCCTGAATGAGCCAAAAGTTTATTTTAGCACACCGAACCCCTCAAAGCTTATTTCTAAGCTATGTAGAGGATATTTAAGGTGTGTTTAACTTATGGTCATGTTCCGAACTGTCTGTTACAGTTCAAATTGGCATACTTTCGCAGTTTGTCAAGTTTAGTCCCTGTAAGCGAATTAACTTGTTTTTGCCATACCAAAGCCTTCAAAACTTATTTCTAAGTTATGTAAAGGTTATTTAAGGTATGTTAAGCCTATGTCACTATTCCGGAGTGTTTGTTGCACTAAACTGGTTATATTTACGCATCGGTGCGCGTATAACCTTCCAGAAAGCGATTTAGAGTTTGGAATTGAACAAAAATTGATATGTGCAAATGATACACATATTTTTTTTTTACAAATCCCAAGTATGAAATACAATATTTCATTGGTTTGGTATTTGTTTGATGGTCGCAGTGACCCAGGTGTCACATTAGGCGGGCCGCGACATGGTAAAAGGTGGTGACACCCTGGGCCGCCACATGGCCCAACACATGTCGAAGCTAGATAGTGACCCGGACAAGCTACGCTGTTGACCAGCATTGACGCGGGCCGCGTAGGCCTTCGCCTACTTTTACGCGGGCCGCGAGAGGACAAGAAATCAGCACTATATATAGAGGGCCTCGGATCTTCAGTTGAATTCGTTCACAAATATTTTCTTTCTCTCAAATCTGAAATATAGGCATTATACACGGATTTGATACCCCCCTAAATAACGAAGTTCTGCTCTGTTGTAAGTATCATAACCCCTGGATACGTATTAGATACTCTGCTCGATTGATCTAGGGTTCCGTAACGGCTGTCATGGTTCTGCCCGACGTAGTCATTGGAATGCCGTCTCGGGGAGAGTATTACTAATGTTAAAATGGGTTATTATACTAACACGTGTGCATTTGTGTAAATTATAGATTGTCACCAGGAAACCCTTACGGAAAATCTAAGGCAGCAATGTGAGTAATCTCCTTTTTGTTAACAGTTTTTACAAAACCTTAACTATTTTTCAATGCAATTTTGCAGTGATTGAGTCTTTGTAATTCTTCAATTACTGCCGGTATGTTGGGGTTTTGTATACAAAACGTGGAATACGTTACCATTGGACAATGAGTTAGCTAATGTGTAATATGACCCACAAGTCAGGATTGACAGTACTAAAGGAGTAATCGTCCAGATATAAACATTGTAATCGCTCTCAATACTGTTTAAATTAAATTAATGTTTCTTGATTAAACTGGGATTCACTCACCAGTATTTCCTGCTGACAAAATGTTTTAAACACGTGTTTCAGGTAACTTAGTGTGAAGCCAATAAAAGCCAGCTGGAGAGCACTGAAGGCTTGGAAAAGTAGCAATAAAGTTACCTAAAATAAAATAGATGTTTTTATTAAATAAAATAGGATTTATTCCTATGAAAATGTGTGTACTGCAAACTTGGCTTTTATCCCATATGTTTAATATTATGAAAATGTGGTATCTTACTCTGATCAAATATTTCCTAACTACGGTCCTGATAAAAGTTCCGCTGCCAAATTAGACAATATGCGATACCACCAAAACTGGCTCGCGGCTGCCCATTCCCGGGAATTAGGGATCGGGGGTTGTGACAGAAGGTGGTATCAGAGCCATGCCACTGGTTCAAGCCAAAGAAGTGTTCTGCTGACACTTAAGTTTTAAATTCTGTGTTAGGAAATAACTTATGTGATTATGTGTTTTATGTTATTTGACTATTTGTTAGTCTACAGTATGGGTAATCAAAGAATTTCGGACATCTATCGTTAATTAGATAGTTTACCAAAAGATAAGGGAACCTCATTTCAACCAAATCCCTCAGTATACTCAGCAGATATTGAGGAAGGAATATTTATTCGTAAGGCACAGTCTGAGAAACCATTTACCACTAAGAAGAGAAGTAGGATTATTAGAAAAAGTCAAGAGAAAATAAAGAAGTCACAACCAAAGGAAGTGATAATTAATAAGGAAATAAATACACAAACTCAGGAAACAGGCTATAACCTACCACGGGAAGATGAATTAGATGAACAATGGGTAAATCTCCATATGTTAGCCACTACAGCAGTAAATGCTAACTTATATTAAATAGTTGAACCACCAAACCAGTACCAGCACCCATGCCACCTATGAGCCAGAAACTTTAAAGGAATTCAAAATATACTATTAAAAATTGTTGTAGATCAGCTGCGAGATGCGGATGACGATTTTGTCGACACCCCACCACCGGGTAAGCGACGGAAATCGGCTGCCAAAAGAGGACCATCTCGTGGAATGCATCAACCAGTGACACAGCCATATAAGCCATTCACGGGTGCACGGATCAGGCCAAAAGTAGGTATCGACAATCTGATAACACTAGCATCCGGCCTAAATGAGGAACAACGTAAGAAAGTGCATGAAATTGGGTTTGGGTCGATATTTGGTTATGAGGTGACAGGTGTGCCTACTGCTTTGGCAAACTGGTTGGTTACAAATTACGACCCAGAAATGGTGTTTTAAACGTGGGCGGCAGGCGCACTGTAAACATAACGTCGGAGCTTGTTAAGAGTGTTTTCGGGCTGCCTATGGGTCCAACAGATCTTGCTGAGAAGAAGAAAGCGGGCAAAAGGAAGGATGTTGTTGTCCAAGCGTTCAGAGATCAGTTTAAGCATATGGATATCACCCGCTTGTCGCTGGTTTAGCAGATGAATTACATATTGGATTGGTAGGCTGATGACGGAAGACTGTTTGTACTGGACTTCTTGATTCTTTACTTCTCAATCCTAGGAGAAACCACGACGAACAATTCCGTCAACATGCGATTCATTTCAAATATTCAGCCGGACGTGGATATCAAAAGCTTCAATTGGTGTGCATACATGGTCTCGTGTCTCAAAAGAACGAAAACAGCGTGGCATGGTGGTGACGATGCTTTTCGAGGGCCTATGTTGTTACTTGCGGTAAGTATTTAACTTTTAGTATTAAAAAATTATTGTGTAACATCGTTAGTTAAATTCGTGATATGCAGCCACGTATTAGTAAATTAGACCATGTGTAACTTAAATAACACCATGGCTAGCTGAGTAACACTATAAGTGACAGAATGAATCGTTGTATATCTAAATGACACGACATAGGTTTTAATAACACTATATAACTGCATAACACCCTATTTTAGTTAATAACACTATGGTTTAATAACACTATATAACTGCATAACACCCTATTTTACTTAATAACACTTTATATATCTAAATGACACCACATATGGTTTAATAACACTATATACCTTCATAACACCCTGTTTTACTTAATAACACTATATAGCTAAATAACATCACTATTGTTTTCTTGTTTACAATTATTTTGACAATAATGCTGGGAATGAAACTTATCACAAAATATTGGTGCAGATTGCTTACGGAATTGAGTTAAAGAAGATACCTTCATCACACAGTTCAAATATTATTGAACTTGTAGATGATGATCTTCTGAACAATCTCGAATGTGATATGGAAAGGATGCATGCTGAACAAAATAAGAAGAGAAAGACGAGGGAAGATAAAAAACCCAAATGAGCAGAAGGTGTTGAGTGTGGTGGAAAAGAAATCAAGAAGCAAAAACAAAGACAGGAAAAGGGAATGGAAAAGGAGAATCTGATTGATGAAGGAAATGAAGAGATTGAGATCGAAGATGATGATGCGCACTTGGGTATATACAGACATTGTGCAGATTACCTCCTGTCACAAACTGACACCCAAACATGTGCATTATTTGTTGGTCCAGATGGCGAAGTCCGCATTCCGATGGTCTCACAGTATGGTGACACTCCATCAGCATCAGGAACATCAGTTCAGGACGATTTTGAGCTGGTAAACATCTTATGATTCGTACTAGACTTGAAAGTATATGTTATTTCTCATGATATGTTATTAAACCGGGGTTTCGTACAGGTTCGGTAGAATTTGTTGGATAACTTGTTTAGAGAATTTGAGATATGCGTTAACAAGATCAATAACACCATAACAGAATCGTGTCTGATGTTCCCGGAGAGTGATCTGTTGAAACAGAAAGCATTGGAGTGGAAGGAGATAATGAAAATGCACCTTGTTGTTGATGATGAGAAAAAAAAGGATGGAGCTGAAGTGGAAAAGGGAGATCAAAACGTTGACGCAGAAAAGGATGATGTGGCTGAGGTAGCTGAACCAGTTGATCCGCAAAAAGGTACTGTATCATTAGACGGATATAACACTCCTATGAACGAGCAAAATAAGGATCATATAACACAACACACTTCTCCCTTTTCACCAATGACGTCTTCGTTTGTCGCAGAATTAGACAAAGTTGTTGAAAGGGTTCAAAGTGAAAAGACTCCAGAGACAAAATTCAACGTTTCAGGAATTGAAGCGGTGAACTTGTCAACAAGACTGGCCGATGCATCAACGGATGAAAAACGTAAGGAAGTAACGCAGCCTGTTCAGCGTCAGGGATCGCCAAGGCCGAAACGAACAATCAAGCTTCCGGAAGTACTGCAGTCACCGTACGTCGAGCGGGCTGTCATGTTGAGAACCGTTCGTGATAAGGCTGAAGACACACTGGCTCGATGTATATTTTCTGCAGTAGGAAACTTATTGTAAGAATCTGAATTGGACATTAAAAATGTGTTTATGTAGTGTATTATACGTTATAAGTTTTGAACATATATTGAATTATACATTCGTGCTGATGGTGTTTCGGTTTGTAGGGATATTTTGTTCAGCGACAACGGTAACGTGTCAGTGATGAGGGGGCCTTTTGAGTCGATGATGCCTGGTGTAACTGTGCACGTGAATGTCATCAGTGCTTGGGCCGCATTGTTGAACTATGAAGAAAAAAAGAGGAGGATCAGGACAGCCCCAAGATTATTCTGCAATGCAGGAATGTTGGTAAGTTTAATTTCTGGAGATTATTAAGTGAAAACAGATCGTATCATGTATGCATAGTGAATAACACCATGTATTATTTGTGTCTGCATAAATAACACCATGCATTTTTTACAACTTGGTTTTTGTTTACCTGAAAAAACACCACAGCTCGAAAAGCAGACCGTATCATGTGAGCATAGTTAATAACACCATGTATTATTTATGACTACTTAAATAACACCATAGGGCTGGAAATAATAACACCATTGTTTATTTGTGTATTACTTAAATAACACCATGATATGCTTATGAATTCTTAACTTAACACCATAATTTGTTTTTTTTGTTTACCTGAAAAACACCACAGCTGGAAAAAGATTTCGCGTTGTCTGATGATGACCGATTAGCAGAATTTACGACAAACATGAATGCTGTGCTGGCTTCAACAGAACCAAAAGTATTTAAAGGCAACTTCGAGATGGTGTTTATACCTATGTTGACCGTGCAACTTTACTATCTGCTGTTTTCAACTTGAGAACAAGAGATGTCTTTATTATTGACAACGTAGAAGGTTCTGCGGGCTTAGAAAGATACCACGGAAATGTGGAGAAGATGGTAAGTTTGTGAATGTTTATATTTATGCGGCTGCCGTAACAAAAAAAATTATTTCTTAACATCAATAATGTGTAACTGCAGATAAGTACATTTTGTCGGTATCTAAGACCGATGCATCCAAAAATCGCCTCACAGCTAAGGAATACACAACCAGTTCGACTAGAGTTGCCATGGCAAACACTTTACAATGGCATCGACTGTGGTATTTTCCTTATGCGGCATATGGAAACGTACACAGGTAATCGCGTTTAAATTTCTGTTTATTAAAAAAATAATTAAAATACATGTACACAAAATATTGATAATTCTGATGGTTTGGTATTGAATAGGAACACACTTTGGACATTGGATGTGTGGTTTATCGAATGAGAGGGACGTTACTGGCGAGGTGTTGCCTGATCAAGCACGCGAAATCGAGGATCTGCGTAAGAAGTACCTCTAAAAAATGCTACTAAGCGACGTGAACACGGAACGGGGCCAAGTGGAACGAGAAGTACAAGAATACGCACTTTTGGACGAGGATGATAGGGTGAGAATGGAAGACAATGCAATCGATCGGATTGCTGAAAGGTTGGGAGCTGCCGTGTAGGTGGACAGCAGAACAAGTTAAACTTTTTGTTAATAGACAAACATTTTGGGAAATATAGATTATATGATGTGGTAGCGTTTTGGCAAAATTGTGATTATGGTGTAATTTGACTATGTAAAGCCTGATTACAATCGTAAGCTATTTCTGTTTTACACCTTTTTATTCTGGTGTTTTAATGAATTTATATTGCGATTTCTGTCACAAAAAGAACGCGTATTGAGCAGATGGTTTTTTACTAAGTAAATGATGTTCATGTTAATGATGTATAAAAAAACATACCAACTCCTTTGCACAATTAAGACAATATAGGCAAGTAAATAACACAGTAAAGCTACACATACATAAATAAACAACATGAACATATGAACACCATTAATAACACCCAGAACAAAAAATAACACCATAGGTTAACAGAAAAAAAATTTTCTGTACAGACAAATAACACTATTAACAACAAATAACACCCTGAACAACAAATAACACCACTGCTTAACAATAAATATCTGAGGTATACGATTAGAATCTTTGTATAAATAACACCACCATTAACAACAAATAACACCACCATTAACAAAAAAATAACACCCTGAACAACAAATAACACCACTGCTTAACAATAAATATCTGAGGGAGGACAAATATTAGTATTCAACTTGCAACATACATAATAAAACACCCTGAACAACAAATAACACCATTGGTTAACAAAAACAAACATAATTTAACAGAAACAATATATAAAACATTGTCAACGGCAATATTAAATTCGAAGAAAAGCAAACAAAATAAAACCATGAGTGTATGCGAATCCGAAAAACGATAAAAAACCTAAAAATGTACGAAACAAGAAGAAAGTACGTAAAAAATAACGAAATTTTTAGACATCTCTAAATAACTTACTACTCCTCTTCCCCATCATCCTCGTCTAATGCATCCTCATCTTGTTCATCCATATCTTCCTCAACTTCCTCCCATTCATCTTCCTCCTCGTCAACTTCATCAGCTTCTTCACCGTCATCCTCGGCCATAGCTTGTTCTTTAGTCCGGGTAGGGTTTTTGCAAGTACGTCTGTTATGCCCGTATCTAAAACAGTTTTGACACTGACGGCTCTTTTTACCCAACTGACTTAATGCAATTTCACGTTTGGACTTCATCCGTTTAGGCTTATCTATACCTTTGAATCTTGTTCCAATGGGAACACGAACGGTTGCATCTGATGGTTTTGTGTTACCAGTAATTTCGGCAAACCTTTCACGACGGCTCTTAGGTGGAGCATTGATGACCGACTCATCCGCAGTTTTGAAATAATTAACAACATGATCCCTGAACGAGCATAGCGCATCAAAGTTGGTGACAAGCTTGTTAATAACCGACTCCGTAGAATAAGTGATCTCATGTACAACACAGTTAACTTCATTATAACGATCCTCAGTCTCATTGATACCTAGAATAGCACCAGGGGCACTATTTGGAACAGCCTCCCGAGTCCAACGTCGTAATATATAGCGTTGTGGAAACTCCCTAATGTCAAGCATCCTTAGCACACAAAAGATGTGTGAGCACAACAACCCAAACTGTTCGAATCTTTTGCATGAACAATACACAGTCATGTCGTCCTCCCGCATCATAACCTATAAAACACCATTAGAAATTTAGAAGTTTTCATAAATAACACTACAAAACACCATATGCAACTGGAAATCGGCAAGAGCTATACAATTTTCAAAAATAACACTACAAAACATCATGTGTATACCTCGAAGAAAGTAGTGCATGGTTGTTCCCAGTCCTTCGCAAAAAAGTTCACGAAGTCAGCCATGTTTTCCCACTTTCCGATAGCACATCTGTGTATACCGTTTTGTATCTCCAACTGCTGGTCAAAAAATATAATGCGTGTGTATATCCTGGACGCTTGATCCTCCAAAACAAAGTCTTCAGCCCATATTTCAGCGTTGGTATTTCTGGTGTCATGGTCATTCTTCCTGTGCTCATGTCTCTGAGCTTCAATAGCAGAACTGCCCAAAGAAATGGTTCTCACTCTCTGAACGAGAAGAGGTACGCATAAGCCCGGACATGACCCCCTCACGATAATAAGCCGGTATCCAAGTATCACTGATTTGATAAAGTGACTACAGCCACTCATGATCAACCAAGTTAAAATCGTTCATTATGGTAGCCCACTCACTTTCAAACTTAACAGGTAGAATTGAATCGGTCCACACAATGGCACACAGCCTCTTTTTGAAATCTGTATTATTGCAGATTGTAGCACCAACCTAAAACACCAATGAATAACATATAACACCGTAATCACCACAAAGTATGTAAAAAGTAGAAAGAAAGGTTAAAAGGACGAACAACTAAACACCTTAGCAGAAAGCTTGTCCATGATGTGCCACATGCATAGCCTATGTCTACTCTCGGGCCATGTATCTTCAATAGCCTTCTTCATGGCTGGGTCTTGGTCGATGACAATCACCGGAGGGGCACGGCCAAATGCTTCACGAAACACATTTAGCAACCAACTGTAAGTTTCAGCAGTTTCGTTTCCTATTATAGTGGCACCAAGAGTAACGTTGCGATTGTGATTGTGATTGTCGATACCGGTAAATGGAACAAACATCATGTTGTACCTGAAAAACAAATACGGAATAAAAACACCATAAAACTGAATGACATATACTGAAGAAAATAAGCTGTAAGACTCAAAATAAATATAATAATTACCAAACTTACTTGTTACGACGATATGTGGCATCAAATGAAACAACGTCACCAAAGACCGAAAAATTCCTTTTGGCATCTTCATCTGCCCAAAACAAACCCTTTAAAACCCTAACTTCGTCTGTTATATTCTCCATTGAAAAGTTTGGCATGTACTCCTTCTTCCTCATAAGCCGTTTAATCATCATATCAGCGTCAAACTCAGAAATATACCTGTTCAGGTCTCGCTTGAAATTTTTAAAATCGTTTTAGGTTGCCCCAACCTTGTCAAACCCACCATAGAATGTCCTCATGATATTAAACGCTTTGACATGTCCAATGTTCAAGGTGCTCAACGCGTTAACGGCTTGCTCTTGCATATAGTTCATACCTCGGTTAGCGGGGAGTAAATGCCTATCTTCCTCAGCAACAAAAAAGTGATTATGTGCCTCATTGAAAGAATATACCTCGTATAGATTCGAAGGCATTAACTTTACACACATACGTGCTTCGCACCCCGTCCTTATAGAAGGAACACGTCGAACAGATTTCCTCTTTGACACATTATTTGAGGTGTCAATCTTTTTAGATGTATCGATCGCCTTAAAAGGCTTAGTCCCCTCCTTTGAGCAAACGAACCATTTAGATTTTATAACACCATGATGCGTGTATTGAGAAGACTTCCAGGCAGTGAAGCCTGAAGCCATTGCATACTTCTGATAAAAGAGGAATGCGTTGTTCACCGTATCAAAGGTCATCTTATCATTCGGCTTAAGCGATTCATCTACCTCCGGTAAATAAGTCTTCTTACCGGAGTTTGGAGAAAGATGTAGTTTCCCAAGCGGCTGATAGGTTTGAAATCCTGCGAAAATAATTATATTGCATGATTATACAGTAAAAAAACAACACAACATAATAAGTATAAAATAACACCACAAAACAACTGTTATAAAAAAACACCCTCTATTTAGATGAAAAAAACACCATGTACGTATAAAAACCCTGTAAGGAACATTACATGCAAAAAAACACCATGACTCATCATCAACTGATATAAAAAACACATACCAGCTTCAACTTCGATAACATACATAAAAACACCATGCACGTATAAAAACACCCTGAACGGGTTACACGTGGTGTCATCACAAAAATTGCGTATAGTAAAGTAACATACATGGAAAAACACCATACAGTGTACCAGAGTAAAAACACTACAACTAATATGCAAAAACACCCAAGCAAAAAAACACACCATACAGAGTTATAACTGGTGTTCATGAAAATTCCATTAAAAATTTAAAAATAACAGATGATTGAAAAATTGACAATTACAATTAAATGAACAATGTTCTTGAATATTGATTACAATTACATAATAAGTTGCGAATCAAACATACAAGAATTACCTTGATCGTCGTTCTCCATGAAGAAAGAAAGTATGAATCAGATTAACGATTGTATGCGTATGCAATCTGTATGCGTGATCAAATAAGAAATCGAAAGCGATTTTATAATTATTAAGAGATCGAGATAATTTAAAGATTTAGATGAATCTGATAATATATTCAAAAATCGAATTCCCTAAAAAAACTCAGAAAAATCGGTTACAAAGATTTGATCCTTAATTAGGTTTATTGGTATAATTACTAATATACCCTTGATCTAATGAAATTAATATGGAATGATCTAATGGCTGAGATTCTTTCTCACCTTTCTCACACTTTAGGCTTTTTTTACAGGATCCTTTACCTATGTATATATACATTTTGTATTTTATTAGTATTTCCATCACTTTACGTATATAACTTTTATAAAATTCAACTACAATCATCCAATTATATCTAAATAGTTTTCCCAAAGAATTGCAATTGAATAAGTATAGTCATAACACTAGCTAATTGTATCAAATTAAACAAACAAAAAATAGAAAGAGTAATGTACAACTTTTCCCGCTAGCTTACATGAAATTGGATCTTGAGACCTTAACTTTTTTTTTTCAGCATATGAGTATTCATGGTTGCAATTTTTCAACATTTGAGTCTCTACTAAGAGTATTTTCAACCTTTGAGTCCCCATCACCATGGTTACAATTTTCAACATCTAAGTCACTGTTGTTAATAGAAATTTTTTTTCTTATGAGTTTATTACACTTTACCGCCTCCATCTTATTCAACTTGCCTTCTTTTGTTTATTACACTTTACCACATCCAACAAATTCAACTTGCTTTTTTTTCTTTAACTATTATAACGGTTATCTTTGTTATCAATAACATCCGTGTTTCTTTTCTTATAACGTTATTTTTCTCATAGTTATTGTGGACTTTAATGTTATCAATGCGTCCATGTTTGGTTTTTCTTAGGCTATGAGGTGTGGATGGAGCCCCAAGGGGCTTTATCATGCCATGTAGGATCTATGTCATCACCATGTCAGCAAAGGTGCTTTATCATTCCCCCCCTTTAATTTGGAGGGTGAGGATGGAGCCCCGTGTAATGATTAAGTAATTATTTATTTAAATATTTATTTTTTTAAATTAAAAGGCAATTTTAATAACTACAAAATTAAAAATAAAAACATAATTTCATTAAAAAAAAAACTACAAAGTCAAAAAAAAAAAACATCACATACTAGAAAAAAAAAAACATAACATACTAGAAAAAAAAATACAACAAAGTCATAAAAACAAACATAACATACTAGAAAAAAAAAGGCAACATACTTAAAAAAAACTACATATATTTGGCCTGAATTTGTGTCTTACGAGCCTCCAAAATGACTCGGTTCTCCTCCGATACATGTGACAGATCCCTTGCGAGAAAGTCCATGTCTCTCGCAATTTGTTTCTCCATTCTCATTTCTTGTTCTTTTTCCCTAATGGAGATTATTTGCTTCAGATCTGCCTGGAACTCGGTAATCTTTGACGGGCCATCTGATTTAGTAGACTTTCCACGTGCCTATGCCTTGGCTTTACTTTTATCCCTACCAGTTGGACGAGGCAGCTCTTGGGGTTCTTCAAACTCGTCAGCATCCTCGTTTAGATTAATTACTGTACGAGCATCTGACCCAGAAGGTTCGGTGGTGGATGTCGATTTGGACCGTTTGGATCTAGGGCGGGTTGGGTCGAACGGTGGCACAAGGTGCCACTTTGAAGATTTGCGAAGAATCTCCCATGTGGTTACCAGGTTAAACATATGCCCATGGTGCATTCTATACTCGGTGTGGGCTTCGGTCAAGATATCGACATCGCTCGCACCACTTCTCCTTCGAGTGTTATTGACGAGGTTATTGTATATGTTGTTGAAGTTGCTAACCTTCGTCCTCAAAGCCCCCCACTTTCCCGAAAAAGAGTCGGGGGTTCGATACACGCCACGACCCATTGCGGCGAAAAACTTATCGCGTATACGACCCCAAAATACCTTTATGTCTTGGTCGTCTCCTAAAAAATATTATTTAGACAAGCATAAAAAATATTATTTACAAAAGCATAAAAAATAGTATTTAGACAAGCATAAAAAAAATTATTTACCAAGGGGGTTGAGAATAATACCCGACTTGGGTTTCGGGAACGAATTCCGGTTCGCTTGTGTCTTGGGCGGGTATGTTTGGTGGTGGCATGTTTGGCGGAAAAAAAAGGGGTTGAGAATAATACCCGAAATATGGAGGAGGCATCGGTTGAGTGGTGGGATGAGGAGAAGTTGGTGGCATTGGATAATATCCAACCTCCCCCGTACGCGGGTCTCGGCGATAGCGGTCCTCTTGCTCGTTGTTTTGCAAAGTTTGCCAATACGGATTGGTCGGATCCCATGAGTTGTTTGGGTTGTTGGGAAACATTGTTTGAAGTTTTAAAAAAAATGAAGAGAGTTGTATAAAAATGGAGGTAGAGAGTGAAAGGAATGATTTAAAAAGAGGTAGAAGTTGATATTTATAGAGTGATTTTATAAATAAAATAAAAAGTAAATTTTTTTTTTTAAATTCTTGACCGTTTCAACAGTCCAAAAAATTAAATTTCTCTCGGTCCCTGTGCGTTGCCGCTCGCCATAGCGGTGGCGGAGCTTCAATGGCGCCCCGGCATAGCGCCGGGGGTGTGGTCGATGGCGGAGGGGGGGCGCTATAGGCGTCCAGCTGGCGAGGGTGGCGCCCCCACACCCTCCAGCCTTACAAAAAGTTACGTATGTTGACATTTAGTTGTTACTTTTTCGATGGATTTATGTTTTCTATTTCAATTGCTACATCGAGTATCAATTTTGTTGTATTGGTACAATAATAGAATCAATACTAATCAAATTATCGCTGCAACACGCCGGGGTTATACTAGTTACATACTCTATGATTGTATAGATGTAAATGAAATAAATATATCTAACTAATGCCCTAACTATATTATAGTTTTTCTTTTGCACTGCTTAAGTATATGATAATGCCAAGACAAATAAGAACATATTTTAGCGTGCGAATTGTACAAATAACTAGAGTAATTAGGCTTAAACTAGGATAATTGTTTTTACTCTACAATTTTATAGTAAGTTAATAATATACCATTCATTCATATGTGCTGGGGATAATAATGTTCGAATTAATAGTAGAGTATTTATTATTTACTCCATGGCTATATATATCAGATGCTCCAACTTGAAACAAGATAGTTGTCGGTTAAGTAATGAATAATAGTATGGCAATGTCAGGCTCATCTTCTCTAGCAGATTCATCATCCTTATTTGAGCAAAACTTAAACTACACTACTGTTATTAGCAACAATGGTGGATTAGGGTTCACCTTTATGCAGATGGAGGAGCTCAAATTACAAGCACTAATCTACAAATACATGGAGGCTGGATTACCTGTTCCTTCCCATCTCATCCTCCCAATCTGGAACTCGGTTCTCGCATCCATCACAGGTATGCGATTATATATTATTGATCAACTATTTATAACAATATTATAGCAGTACAATTAATAATTACAAAAAAAAAATCAATAATTACAATAAACTCTAACTAATATATCCTGACGTATTATAGCACTACAATAATTAATAATTATAAAAAAAATCAATAATTACAATAAACGCTAACTAATATATCCTGATGTATAATTGTTTAGGCTCAGGATGTGACCGGAGTTTGTACGAAAACTATAAATCCACCATGGAAGCTGAACCAGGAAGATGCAAGCGAACCGACGGGAAGAAATGGAGGTGCAGCAAACAAGTTGTCACTGGTTACAAGTACTGTGAAAGGCATTTGCACCGGGGTCGGAGCCGTTCAAGAAAGGATGTGGAAGCTGAAGCCGCAGTCTACGCGACCACAGCGGCAACCCATGAAAATCTATGAACTTAACACTGTATAATTAATATCTAGAAGGTTGATCTAGCTCTTGGGGTATCAACTTGTTTTAAGTTTGTTTCTTTAAAAAATGTTTTACACATTCTTGATAAGATGTTGTTGATAATTAGAAAATTGGGATTGTTGTGCATACGGTCGTAGATAAGATTTTTTGGTGAGGGGGAGATGTATGGACCATTAACGACCGTGGGGTTGGAGCTAGCAAGCATGGTCCCAACTGAGGTTTTATTTTTTGTATGTTTGTGGTTTCACTGCAGGAAACTTTTCCTGTTTGCAAAAGGTTGAAAAGGCAAATTTAGGCTATTCATTGTGGTTTCACACCACCCTCTACATCACCCTTTAACGCTCCTAAACACCGAGCCACGGTAGTTAAAGAGGGGTGCCAAACACGGGGGCGTCATGCCATTCACTGGCGCCATTCCAAGTGTGGAGGCTACCAAAAATCAACAAATCACATTTTTTTTTTTGTAAGCTGTAGTTAAACCATAACGTGATAATTAATGGGTGTGTTAGTTAAAACCCAGTGTTAGTGAGGTGGTGAGGCGTTATATTAAACCACAACACTTAGCTTTACTATCGTATTTCTTTAGAGTGTAAACAACTAAGTTTGAATAAACCTTCAATGTGACGGAGTCTTTGTTCGTGCATTATCTTTCTTTCACGTATCAACAATTAAGTTGATTGACCTAGTCTTGGTTGGCGCATTACCTTTCTTTCACGTATCGACAATTAAGTTGATTTAATGCACTCTTTGTTGTCTCGTGTATCACCCTTGTGATGGTGGAGGGTATTGGTAATGACAAATGTAACATTTGCTATAAATATGCAAATTTAATGATCTTCCACTCATAGTGCAACTTGTTAAAAAATCATATAGTTTTCTTTTAGAGTAAACTGCCATTTTGGTCCCTGTGGTTTGGCCAGTTTTGCCACTTTAGTCCAAATCTCAAACTTATTACATCCAGGGCCCTGTGGTTTGCATTTTGTTGCCATTTTAGTCCAAAATCCAAAAAACCCCTTTTTAACTGTTGAGAGCTGCCTATTTTGTCCTTTAGTGCAGGGGTATTTTGGTCATTTTGCTTTTATTTAAAGCAATTCATTTAATAAAAAACCCAAAATATAAAAACCCCCATATCATCATCATCTTCAACCTGTTCAAAACCCAATAACCGTATCCAAATTACAAACCAAAGTAAACGAGAATCACTACTGAACCGACACCACCGTCGACACCAATTCCCGATGATGCAGCTCCGGCCTTCGTCGGTGACCGGAATCGAACGAAAATCTGAAACAAAAGTGGGATTTGAATCAAACCAGAAATAGACGCAAGCCAAAACCAAAACAAAACTGACCATAACTTGAATCGAGCAAAATCAAAACAAACCTGGTCTCAAAACTAACCCGAATGGAGACTCGAACCAGCTCTAAATCGTCGGAACTACGCCGTTCGTAATCAAGTGTCGTCGCCGCCGCTGCCGCTGACGGCGGATTCGCCGCCGTGTCTCTGATTTCTCTCTCATCTCTCACGCTATTCGTCTCTCTCTCCTCGTACCTGACCACCGCCACCTGACCACCGCCAAGCACCACCACCCTCTCGCACCCCCTGCAACCACCGCCCAACTACCCACCCCCACCCCCACCCTCATCACTCACCAATAAGCCCTAATAATATCTGCTCAGTGCCAACAAAATTGTGACCTAATCGACGAGCTTCTTCTCTCCTCACTCTCTTCCCATCGCCTAAAATCAACAACAAATCCATCTCAAAACAATCTGAAAACCCTAAACCAAGAAACAGAAAGATCAACAACAAAAAAACCCTTTCAAAACCTAAATCATCATCTTTCTGCACCTGAATCGATACTAATCGCATCAAATCCAGTATCCTTCATCGAGGTGGATGATGCGGCGGTGGGTGGTGGCATCATCTTTCTGCACCTGAATCGGAGCTGCTTTGTGTATATGATGATGGTGGTGGTGTTGGACGACGGCGGCGTTCACAGTGGCGGTGATGGTGGTGCTTGAAGAGAGAAAGAGAGAGATTGTGTTGTTAAAATTATGATGATGAAGATGAGCTGCTTTGTGTATATATTAATATATATATATATATATTAATTTTTGAATTAAAAAAATGTTAAATGAAAAGCAAAATGACCAAAATACCCCTGCACTAAAGGACAAAATAGGCAGCTCTCAACAGTCAAAAAGGGGGTTTTTTGGATTTTGGACTAAAATGGCAACAAAATGCAAACCACAGGGCCCTGGATGTAATAAGTTTGAGATTTGGACTAAAGTGGCAAAACTGGCCAAACCACAGGGACCAAAATGGCAGTTTACTCTTTCTTTTAATACGGTTGAAAGGTTTATTTTTCAACTAATGCTGAATGGTTTGTTAGAAACCAACTTATATAACAACCCTAAAAAATGTCCCAAATCCATAATCAAAAAACCCGAACTTGTATAACGATATTTTGCATGTAAAATGAAAAAAATTAATAATAATTTCATGTCTGTCGAGCCTAATAACTTTCTGGACACGCCTAGAGACACGTGTCGTCCATGTGTCAAGCCTATACCGGTGACTAATGCCACCTATGCCCTAGCTAGGGGCTATCGCGGGGCGCAATAGGATTACCCTAGCATACCGCGGCCCCCGAAAGACTTGCTGATCAGCTATAAATAGAGCATTCGTGCAGCAGTTCAAAGTCGTTCAAAACTTTCTTTTTCTCTCAACTTTCTGCTCAAGATATAATACCCCTAATTTCACAAAGCTTTGCCCCGTTGTAAGTGTTTGAACCCCTAAATCACTAATTCGATACCCTGTCCGATCGATACGAAAACCAGCAACGGATGTCAAGGTGCTGCCTGAATAAGGCTACACTTTGTTAACTACGTTGGGGTTTTGATCTCGTGATGTGTCGATAAAGTAGAGTCGGGTTATTACACTAACATGTATCATTGTATATTTTATTAGGAACTCAAGAATTATATCAGGAAATATTACCAGGAGGTTTTTAGCTAAACCCTAAGTTTACAAAGTGAGTCATTCTTCGGAGTTTGACGGATTGTTCTTGGTCACCGGAAAGCACCAGAACCCTTGATTTTACCAACGCTCTTCGCAAACTGTAAGTCCAGTTTTATGTATTCCTTTCGTTGGTGCACGTAGAACAATAGCCCTATGGTTATGTTGTATTACAATAACTTGCCTGTGATTAATTTGTGTTAAAAGAAACCAGGGTTTCGGGTGCGGATTTGAAGATGGAGGGTGAATGTGATGCAGGTGTGTGTACGAAACTCTGAGAGGTAAATCAGACCACTTGATTTTCACCGGAGCTCGTAGGATGACGGTGGGTCACCGGATCTAACCACCGTCGTCGCTTGATCTTTGTTAAAATCCCCCACAAAAAGAAGCAGGTGTGGTCACGAGCCACCATAGTCCCTGACAGGCGGTTTTCATCGTGGTAACTAGAATGGTGGTGGTGGTGGGTGGTGGTGTGGCTGGAGGTGTGTGAGAGAGAGGAAGAGAGATAGGCGGTTTTCATCGTTGTTTGTTTATTTTTTACGAAGATCATGCGAGAACCACCTCTTATTGCGAGAACCGCGAGAACCAATGTGAACACAACCAAAAATGCCTAAAAATAGCTAAAAATCACAAAAAAAAAAAAATTTTAATATTTTTTAGAGTTAAATGCCATTTTAGTCCCTGTGGTTTGGGTCATTTTGCCAGTTTAGTCCAAAGGTTTCATTTTTAACCTGTGGGTCCAAAAAGGTTTCACTGTTGCCATTTTAGTCCACTGGGTTAACTTTATCCATTTTTTCTGTTAACCAGAAGGGCAATTCGGTCATTTTATATGTAATTCTGTTAACTAGAAAGGCAATTCGGCCATACAAAATGACCGAACCGCCCTTCTCGTTAACAGAAATAATGGATGAAGTTAACCCAGTGGACTAAAATGGCAACAGTGAAACCTTTTTGGACCCACAGGTTAAAAATGAAACCTTTGGACTAAACTGGCAAAATGACCCAAACCACAGGGACTAAAATGGCATTTAACTCTATTTTTTATATAAAAATCGCTACTTTTCAAAGCAAAAAAAAAAAAAAAATTTGGCCACTAAAAGTAGCGATTTGAGCATAAAAAGTATAAAAAAAAAAATTTTTAGATTTTTTTTAGATTTTTTAGGTTTTTTGGGGGTTTAGTTTTTAGCATTTTAGCTTGGGGGGGGGGTGGGGGGGTTTAGGTATTTGGGGGGTGGGGGAGGGGGGTTTAGGTTTTTTTTTTTTTTGGGGGGGGGGGGGGTGGGGGTTAGGTTTTTTTTAGCTATTTTAGGTTGTGTTCACATTGGTTCTCGCGGTTCTCACAATAAATGGAGTTCTCGCATGAGCCCCTCCCTATATATGTATATATATATATAAATGATTAAATGGGGTGGGGTATAATAAATGATCTATTATAAAATTAGGAAATGACAAAATTGCCCTTTGGCAGACTTAACAAATATGGATGGAGTTAAGTCAGTTGAACCAAAATGGCAACGATTAAACCTTTTTGGATCCAGATGTTAAAAATGAAACCTTTGGACTAAACTGGCAAAATGGCCCAAACCACAGGGACTAAAATGGCAATTAACTCTTTATTCATTGTAGATTTATTATAACTCAATATTAATTAAAAATAATAAAACCCAAAAATCTTTGACCCTATTTAAAACACTTATCTCCTTCTTCACCTGTTTAAAAACCCCAATCCAAACCCTAATCAACCACCTCCATCACCGTAATCAGCCACCACCTCCACCCGTTATGATCAACCCACTTCTGCCTCCACCCAAACCTGTTCCCCATCCTTCACCGCCACCTAAAACATAACCAACAAACAAACTCAACTCCGACCACCCACCACCGTCAACATCTCCAACAAACAAACCCAACTCCGATCACCCATCACTCTCCATCTCCACCATACAACTCCACTGTAACAAATCGTCAACATCGGCGCCCATCACCACTATGAACCACCATTGCACACAACCTCCGGCGAAACCAACCACAACGTATTCTGTTACCCACCATCATCCCACCACTTTGTATCACCACCTTCCACCTCTGCCGCAAACACCTTCTAAACCTCCGCCCACCACCACTCCTAACCAACATTCACCTCCATCCAACACCACCGTCGTTCACCCCACCATTCCCTGATCTGCCATCAACCATCTATACACTTCCCACAAAACTCTTTCAAATTTTATATCTATTCAAATGCATCATCGTCATCATCTGGAAGAGGCTGGCTGGCAGCTGCAGCAAGCTCAACTTCATGCCTGCAAATATTTCAAAGACATCATTAAACAATTCAGGAGCACTGTTTTTTTTTTTGCATGGATTTAGTTGGGTTGGAAGGTATAGTCGGTTAAGCAGCGGCGATGGAAAGTAGAATTCCGGCGAATGCTCCGCCACCACCGACCATTATCTTCATCGCACTACCACATGTGACTGTCACCATCGACCACCATCTCTAAAATCAGATCTGATTTGTTAATCGCACAAATCTTCATCTCCCCTTCTCTAGCTTCGTTCATCACTGACCACCAGATTCGTTGTAGATCTAAAAACGCTCGATGACGAAGAAGAAGACACAACGGGTGGAGGTGGTGGCTGATTATGGTGATGGAGGTGGCTGATTAGGGTTTGGATTCGGGTTTTTTAACCGGTGAAGAAGGAGATGAGTGCTTTAAATAGGGTCAAAGATTTTTGAGTTTTATTATTTTTAATCAATATTGAGTTATAATAAATCTTCAATGACTAAAATACCCCTAAGGATAGGGAATTTGGCCAAATTTAACTTTTGGACTAAAATGACAATAAAAGTGAAACCACAGGGACCCAGATTTAAAAAAATCGAGATTTGGACTAAAATGACAAAAGTGCCCAAACCACAATGACCAAAATGACAGTTTACTCTTTTTGTAATGTACTATTGAGTCTATGGCTCAAATGTGATCCAGATAGTTAGCCTCTTTTAATTCCCTAATAACCTTCCTATTTGATTAATTACAACAAGTGGTTTAACCTTTTGATTATTGTTCATCAAACCGTTTTGTCATTTTCTATGTTGTGTATCAAATTTGTTTATTCTTTTGGCACCAAGCCTATGTATCGTTGTGCATCAAACCAATATAATAATATATTGTTGTACATCAAGCTTGTGTATATTTGTCGGTTATGGATCATAATCTTATATCAGTAAGGGCCAAAACAAGTGATGTAAGGGTGTTCCATTGACAAAAACAAAGCTTTTAACACCTAGATTTAGAATGGAAAGTTCTTGGATTCAAGTCACATAGACGATATTCATCCTCGATATCATCCTCAATAAGATGATCATTTATTAGGTTTGCTTTGGAATATATTTATATCTATAAGACTATGGGGTATGGAGGGGCTTGAGTTGGGGGCATTCCTCGACACGTGGCAGATGTTGGCTTCATCAGTCCACACCCAAAAAAGTGGGGTGTGGAAGCGGCGTGGCCAGGCCGACGTTGTGGAAGGGCTAGTCAAATGTTCATCAACTACCAGCCAACCATTGCCAGACATATCACCACAGGCTAGCGCCACACGCCAAGCAGTATTGCCACGCCAAACGAGCAACGTCCACCAAAACACCAACCGGGTGAAACACCCGATGTTGAAAGGCAATCAACACCCAAAAGTCACGCATATACCCAGCTGTCTAAAGACCGAAGCTTTGTTGAAGCTATTAAACAAGCCTAGATCTAATAATTATTTCGCGTCATCTAACGTCTCACCCTCTTTTTTGTCCTCTATTAATTTTGTCCCTCCGATCAGATCCAATACATATGCCTAATAAGTCCCTCATGTATAGGGATATTTGCTATTAAAGCTATTAGATTAGAGATAAGTGAATAACTCGAACATTTTACCGTAGCTTCTTACCTATAATAGATTTTTTGTTGGTCCACGTGGCCTAACCTCATTGGTCACATTTTTTTAAATCTTTTAACTCTTCTTTACCGGGCTGCTAAACAGGTCGTGTTGGCTGGTTCAAGCTGACTCGAACCCGACCCGAACCTGAAAATAGTATCATACTGATACGAACCGAATCGTAATCAAATGATCCAAAGAAAATAGATAAGAACTTGAGAGAAAACAAGACTTTTGGAAGTGACTAATTCATTTCTTCATTCATAATAAAACAATAAACATACTTGTCTTCTTTTATAGGATTACAAAAGCAAGGAAACGAACTAGAACATGATTGAAAAATAACTACCCATTACCCTAATATTGCTAAACATAAGGAAACAAAGATGGTGTATGGTGTACGTGGGCGTGGTTGCATGAGGTACGTATCATTCCGGCGCCCTTGAAAACGTCCTTGTCCTCAAGGACGAAATCCAGACGATGCTTAGCGAATTTCCAAGGTGGCCGCCACTGGGTTCTTCCAGCGACGCTTGGAGAAGCCTTAACGGAACGCCATGGTGGGCGCCACTCACGTTTATGGGCTCCACTTTTTGATACCCGTTTCTCGTGACTTTCTTCAATTATATTAAAAGGCTCTTCAAATACAACCAAATACATCAACAACTTTGAAGCTTTTAGAACACTGTCGTCCACTTGTGTAAAATGGTTACATATTGAGTAGCCACAAGACTTCAACAATTGCTCCGAATCATACCTGCTGATCTTCCACGCTCTATTGTCCTTAAATGATATAGTTACATTTAAGGAAGAATATGGGGCTTGTGTGGTAGCATAAGCCGACGATGGTGCGGCTTTCGGACCAGATGGTGCGGGTGGTGATGCTCGAAGCAAGGATGGTTTCGGTGCGGCATTAGGTTGGCCGAAGGTGGTGAATTTTGGGGTTGATATGGGTGTTGATGGTGGTGATGGTAAGGCGGCAGCGGGTGACAGGGCTGGAGGTATGGTGGCGGAAACTTGTGGTCGTAGCCGAGGTCGGTTCTTGAGAAAATCGATCATCCGAGCAATACTTGACTCGATTCGATCGAACAACTCGTGTTTGGATAGAGTTTGAGCAGCCATAGGTCCGAAGGGGGATCACGACGGCTCTGATACCAATTGATACGAACCGAATCGTAATCAAATGATCCAAAGAAAATAGATAAGAACTTGAGAGAAAACAAGACTTTTGGAAGTGACTAATTCATTTCTTCATTCATAATAAAACAATAAACATACTTGTCTTCTTTTATAGGATTACAAAAGCAAGGAAACGAACTAGAACATGATTGAAAAATAACTACCCATTACCCTAATATTGCTAAACATAAGGAAACAAAGATGGTGTATGGTGTACGTGGGCGTGGTTGCATGAGGTACGTATCACATACATATGAACCCGAACACGACCCGAAGTTTTGTGGGTTGACCCTGAACACGACCCGAAGTTTTGTGGGTTGACCCTGAACACTATCCGTTCAACCCAATTTTTTTTTCTGAAATTAATATATTAAAATTAAATTTACGTAAAAAACACAAATGTATAAAACACAACTATAATAAATTATAAAATCTTATGCTAATTTCTCGTTTTAAGTTATAATTACGGGTCAACCCGTCAACATTTAATTTATGACATAAAATAAGTTATACAAAAATTAAATATAATATAAATGTGTTAAACGGGTCAACCCGCCAACATGATCGGGTTGACCTGAACCCGACCCGAACCTGAAAATAGTATCATACATATGAACCCGAACACGACCCGAAGTTTTGTGGGTTGACCCTGAACACGACCCGAAGTTTTGTGGGTTGACCCTGAACACTATCCGTTCAACCCAATTTTTTTTTTCTGAAATTAATATATTAAAATTAAATTTACGTAAAAAACACAAATGTATAAAACACAACTATAATAAATTATAAAATCTTATGCTAATTTCTCGTTTTAAGTTATAATTACGGGTCAACCCGTCAACATTTAATTTATGACATAAAATAAGTTATACAAAAATTAAATATAATATAAATGTGTTAAACGGGTCAACCCGCCAACATGATCGGGTTGACCTGAACCCGACCCGTTAACCTAAACGGGTTTGCGGGTTAAACATGAAACTGACCTGAAACCATCTAGACTAAACCTAAACCTGCGAATTTCGTGTTAGGTTGTTCGTCTCGTGTTTTCAGGTCGTGTCCGAAATTCACACCCCTACTTTTCATCAATCTTCATAGTTCATAGACTCCGCCGCCTGTTTTCTGTCTTTCTTCCACTAATTCTCAGTGGTGGCCACGACTTTAAGAAGTAGCGATTTAGAACATGAATTACCACAAACCGAAACTCCAAGGTCCATTTCATAACTTCCATCCATCCAAGGTCCATTTCATGACTTTAACCTAAACGGAATGATTTATAGACGTGTTTAAGATTGAATGTATGTTAATTTTGATAATTACTCTAGGAGTAAATAATTACAAAAATCCCACCACACTTTTTTACCTTTTTCATGTCTTTCATACGTTTTGTACGATAAAACTATTTGTATTTGATCTTTGCCTACATTTTAATGTGTTCATATATATTTTTCAACAAAAGACACACTTAATCCCAAAGAAAAAAGAACAAAAAAAAAAAGACTTTAGAACATGAATTACTACAAACCTAAACTCCAAGGTCCATTTCAAAACTCCCATCCATCCTAAACAGTAAACACCATCTTCACACACACTCCAAATCCAAACTCTCACACACACATTAACTCCCTCCAAAATTACCATCCTACCCCTACCCCAATGGTGGAATCCCAATCCTACACCACTCGCCGGAGCAGCAACCCCAGATTCGAAACCACCATCCCCATCCCCACCACACCCACCAACGAAGTCCGTTTTGGCACTTCTTCCAACATCTTCACCACCACCACCATCCTCCCCCCACCCCTCCTCACCACCCTCATTATCCTCTCATGGTACATCTCCAACATCGTCGTCCTCCTCTTAAACAAATACCTCCTCACCTTCTCCTCCTTCAAGTTCCCCATCTTCCTCACCATGCTCCACATGCTCTCCTGCACCTTCTACTCCTTTATCTCCATCCACTTCTTCCATCTTGTCCCATTCCAACACATCTCTTCCAAAAACCAACTTTCTAAAATCTTCTTACTCTCCGCTATCTTCTCTTTCTCTGTCGTTTGCGGCAACACTTCACTTAAATACCTCCCCGTCTCATTCAACCAAGCCATCGGCGCTACGACGCCGTTTTTCACTGCGATATTCGCATTCTTGATTACCTGGCAGTGTGAATCTATTCAAGTTTATCTTGCTTTGTTACCGGTTGTGGTTGGGATTGTTATTGCTTGCAACAGTGAGCCGTTGTTTCATTTGTTTGGATTTATGTTGTGTGTCGGTTCGACGGCTGGTCGGGCGTTGAAGTCGGTTGTGCAAGGGTTACTTCTAACGTCGGATTCGGAGAAGCTGAATTCGATGAATTTGTTGTTGTATATGGCGCCGATGGCGGCGGTGATATTGCTGCCGATTAGTTTGTGTATAGAAGGGAATGTGATGGCGAAAACGGTTGAGAAGGCGAGGACGGATTCGGTTTTGGTGTGGTTGTTGGTTGGGAATGCGACGGTTGCGTATTTGGTGAATTTGAGTAATTTTTTGGTTACGAAGCATACGAGTGCGTTGACGTTGCAGGTGCTTGGGAATGCGAAGGCTGCGGTGGCTGCAGTTGTGTCGGTTTTGATTTTTAAGAATCCAGTGACGGTTTTGGGGGTATCGGGGTTTGGGGTTACGATAATGGGAGTGGTCCTGTATAGTGAGGCTAAGAGGAGATTGAAAGTTACAGCTCATTGACAGGTTATAACTTAAAAGCATCGATCAGTCACGCGGTTGTTCATGTGATTTATGACTTTAACAGTTCAATGTGTTAAAGTAAAGAACATAATTCGATTCGTTTACATAACAGGATAAGGTCAGTTTCGGTTTCTTTTTTCAGATCTGTGCTTTATTGCTTAGGTTGTAATACTAATTATATGAAAATTCTTGAAATTGTTTCATTTTTTGTTGTTGTTTTTGTAGAAAGAGGAATTAGCAACATTGTTTAATTTGTTTGTTGATTGTCTGTTTACACTTCTGATTCATGTACTGAATTATTATCATATTGATATTGATTTGTGTTTTGTGTATAATTGGCAGCTTCTGAATGTTTTTGTTTTGAGTGTGTTCTAATTCAAGTTTACTTGTAGTTGTAATCATATATAAGAGTATGATAATAATATTCCACTGACTGTTGGAGAAATAGATTTTTCCCTTTAAAATTAAGTTTACCCTAGAAATGTGTATGCAAGTTCATTGCTGCATTTGTACTTTTCAACTTGTTTTCTTCAACTGATGTCTGAAGATGGTTAGGTTTTGTTCAAATATAGGTTGGAACAGAGGCTCATGTTCAATGTTGAAAAAACAAACAATGAATAGGGTTTGGGCTTTCAAAAGAGTAACATTTCCATATATAACTATGAAAGCTATTAAAAAGCAAGGAACCAAATAGGGCGGTTCAAATTGCTCGGCGCTAGATGCTCGTTCAAAAAATGCTCGTTCGATTCAGCTCGATTGAAAACATTTCCATAGATAGCTATCATTATTCGATTTCTCCATCGCCACTCACCAAGATGCCAACTCGGCAGAGTTTTGCTTCCTTCGGTTCATTTAATTTCAAACTTCTGATAGAACAAGGGTATGTTTCAATCGGTCGATGATTTATCTTCTCGCTTAGTTAATCTCGATAAAACTAGTTGAGTGTTTTTGTATTCCTTGTTATTTGTTAAATTTTTACTTGTGTTCTATTGGACGAAACATCGAAAACTGCACTTTATTCTAATAACTAGCACCCTCATCGTCACTTTCCTTGTTTCATTTGCGATGCTCGATACTCGCTCGACGTTCGTTTGAAAAATGCTCGGATCGAAAGACGCTCGCTCGACTTTGGCTCGGTTGGAAAAACGCTTGGTTTGGTACAAACCAAGCACGAGCAAATGTCTGATCGGTTCGGTTCGATTCGGCTCGTGAACAACCCTAGAACCAAATGGAGCAATTTGGCATGATGCAAGTATATGGCTATTTAATGATTTTTAAACTAATAGGCTAATTACCTAAAGTCCCATCTCCTTTTCTAAAATAACTAACACAAGGTTATGTACCTCTTTGATACCCATTAAAATTAGGGCAGACAAAATGAGTGGGTTGGTAATGGGTCATTATGTCAAATTGAGCGAGTTAAAACGGGCCGCTTAAAAAGTATTAAGTTTAGTTTGGGTCAAAATATGTTCTTATCAGGGGAGGGGTGGTTATCATTTGCAAAAATTCCATCACTCACAACATTCAATCAAGTTACGCCATGCCATCAACCATTTTTCTATCACTCACAACCTTTTTTAGTAGCAATGGTCATCACTCACAACACCCAACAATAAACCCTCACACCCCCTCACATCCTTTCCTCCATCACGCGTGAATTTTATCACGCCAATAAACTTCCATGCGTGATAAAATTAGGCGGTGGTTTGTTTCAAAGTTCCACGCGTTGAACTGCATCTATCACGCACAGGTTCCCACCCCCACTCCCCTCAAGGTGTCTTCGCCTTGAAATGTGTCACTTTAGAAAGAAAAGTAGGAAAATCAGTTATTTATTAGATGTAGTCGTAAACTAACTAGTTTAAAAACAATAATTTGCTTAATGCTTATTTGTTTTAAATTGATGAGGTGGCAAAATTTTAAAAACAAGTTCGACCGGAATAATTAACGTAGTTATTTTAACCAGTTTTTTTAAGATTTGACTAATGAATGAATATAGTATGAATAAATCTTCTTATGTGAATATATGCAATGTGAAGCTTTAACTATAAGTTAATCTTTGAGAAAGAAATGTCTAAATATTTTCATAAAACAGTTCATTGCGTCGTCATCATGTGTGTATTCTCAACGACTTACAGATTAAGAAACTTTAACTTTAAATTGAGCGGCGGGTCTCACTGGAAGCAGGCTCTCTATTCCTACGTGGTAGAGTTAAGGTTGTCTACATTTTACCCTCCTCAGACCCTACCTTTGCTTTACTATTGGTGAGATTTACTGAGTATGATGAAACGTACAAAAGAAAACATCTTTTAGCCACACAAAAACCGTGTTGGCCATGACTAAAATGGTCAAAATAGGATCAGCTTCCTGACATTTCAACTTAGACTCAACTAGTGAACCTTAGACCATGTGTAGTGGGGCGTTTTTTAAAAAATAAAAAATAAAAAAAAAACGCCCAAAAACGCCCATTTACCATTACATAGGGTGTTTTTAAAAAAAAAAAATTCAAAAAAGCCCCCTTGGCGTGGTTTGAAGCACGCCTTGCCCAATACTCCTTGTCCAATCATATTTCATCTCACTTTTTGTTATCCAATCAGATTTTTAGGTGTTTTTTCTTTATTTTATTTAATGCCCCAATAATGCCCAATAATGCCCCATCCCCACTACACCCATTTTAGAAAACGCCCAATAATGCCCCTTTGCTGACTGGACCGCCACATGGCGTAAAATGCCCTAGGGTGGGGGCATTATCTTCCCCTTCCACTACACATGGTATTATATAACATCACCTTATCTCTTGATAGTTCATCCTCCCATAATTTACAAAACAACTACAATGTCTTCCTCCATCTCCAAAGCAACCCTCAACTGTCAACAACTCTATCGTCTAACATACCGAATCCTCAACATGAATTCCCTCCATTTCATCCTCATCTCCCTCCTCTTCCTCCCCCTCGCCTTCTCTGCCGTTGCCGCCGTTGAATTCTACTTCTCCTCCCCAACCAAATTCGACCCATTCAACCTCATCCTCTTCAAAACCATAATCGCCTCTTCTCAAAATCTACTCACTCTAAAAACTCTAATTACAATTCTCACATTCATCTGCTTCATCGTCCTCCCCACCGTCGCGGGCATAGCGTTAATCACCTTTAGCACAAACCAGGCCATGCAACGTAAACCTCTCACCTTCTCCTCCACTCTCAAATCGCTCAGGCGTTCATACACTCCTCTTCTCTACACAGTCGTGGCGGTTGCAATAAGCGTAATCATCCTTTTTCTCGCATTTACCCTTTCCTCAATCGCAGTCAACAAAGGAGTTAAAGCGTTAGGGTTGGGTCTAGATATATACATTGTTTTTTCAACCTTTGTAAACTTAATCGTTTCATATGGTTTAGCATTCACTATATTATTCTTCATAACAATATGGGGATCAGCAGCCGCGATCACAGTGTTGGAATCAAAATCAGGATTCAAGGCTCTACAACAAAGCGCGAATCAATCAACTGAGTTTCGACGCTACTCGTTTTCCATAGTGTACTTCACAGGATTGGTAGGCGGTTCAGCGCTAGCGTGTTCGGCCGTTCTCCAAGTTTCAGGACCGGAAGCAAACTGGATCATGATTGTGAAATTCGGAGCCATTTACTTGACATCATCGGTGATGATTTTGATGTATGTGGTGGGGAACACGGTGTTGTATGAGCAGTGCAAGGTAGCTAGTGGGGAAGAGGTTGCAATGACGGCGGTGAAAGGGGAGGTTTCTGGCGAGTATGTTAGGCTGCTTGTGAATGATACAAAGAGTGAGGTTGTCCATGAACTGGTTGTGAATGATACAGAGAGTGAGGAGTACGTTAATGGAGGTTTTAACTATTTGTGGTGTTTTTTAGCATTTGTTTGGGTAATTTTACTTTGGGTGCCAGTTTTTTCATACTGATATGATTTATTAACTAGGTTTATCACCTGCTGCAATGCGGCGGGGATCGATTATAGATGTATCACAGTAAATGAATGCCCAATACTTGTTACATTAAGTTGTTGAGTTTCATTCACATCGTCTACCCTATCTACATATTCTATACATGCAAATACCTATTCTATACAAAATATTGTTGTATCAATTTGTTTACAACGCATCTTCTTGTTAGTATCAACTTACATGCACAGTGGCGAAGGTTACTTGGTGCCCGGGGGTGCACCCGCCCACCCCAATGTTTCGGTTAAAAGTGTATAGGTTCCGATTTTTCGTACGAAAATTTTAAAAATTATATAGGATCGTCTCCCCCAATTATTTTTCCTAAATATTAATACAATATATAAATTAAAGTAAAGTTTGTTACCATTTTGTATATCCTAAATATTTATACAATATATAAATTAAAGTAAAGTTTTTTACCACGTTGTATATAAGTGATGGGTAGTTTTGTAAATATATTTTAACTCTTATTTGTTTAACCCTAGATTACCCACCACACAATAAACTTAATCTATCGCAAGTTTTTATGTGTAAGAACGGGTTCTTTGAATAAATGATTTTTTTTAGTTTTATTTGGAACTATTATTATTTTGCCTGACCCAAATCGATACCCGACCCGAAACATAATGATAGGAAAAAAAATTTTGGGTCTCATCACTTTACGCCCCCTCAAAACTTTTGGTCAAGCTCCGCCACTGTACATGCAAAATTGCAAATACCTATTCTATACAAAATATTGTTAGTATCAATTTGTTGTACAAAAGATGTTTCCTTTTGTACGTTTCTAGAGGACTATTTAGTTTATTAACAATCTAATAATTATTTTTATTTAAAGGTCAAATTTATAAACACCCAACTACAAAGGCCATATGCCACAATATTAGATCATGATTCATGCGTACATCTAACCAACAAAAATACCAAAACGTCTCTTTAAGATTTTTTTATACGTCAGTTAGATCCTTTTTTCTTTAAATCAAATTTTTTTTTTGAAATGAACTTCATTAAACACACACCTCCTACCCGAAAGGCAGAACACCATACTTTGTTGTGGTAAAGAATCATACTTTGCTGTGGTAAGCAATGATGGTCTACTTTTCAGATTTCAACGGTCAAAGAGTCAGTCAGCACAATCTTGAGCGGGGATGGAGAACGGCCGCCGAAGAGGAAAGGAGCAGGGAGGAGGCTCAAGCAAGGAAGCTCAATCTGGGAACATAACAAAGTTTTTCATCTCCAACTTGCCGGATGGATGTACACCAAGGGAACTCACAAACTTTCTGTGGGAATTCGGAGAAGTAACAGGGTCTTATATGGCGAAGAAGAGGGATGCAAGTTTGGTTTCGTCAGCTTGAAAGATGTGAAGGACAAGTCTGAGCTAGAGAGAACTCTCAGGGGAGTCAAGATGGGAGGAAACAAACTGAAGATCAACATAGCCAGGTTCGCAGCGAAGAACAAGGGGGTGAAAGTCTCTTCTGAGGAAAACAACCAGGCGAAAGGACCTTTTAGACCATCAGTTCAGGGAGGAAGAAGTGGGTTGTTCACGTTCCGGGACAACAGAACTTACAACAATGTGGTTGTGGAGGATAAGGTTCTGGGTGAGGCTTCGACTTTGTGTGGAGCCGATAGTAGGCCGGAAAAGGTTCTGGTTGTCCCCGACAACACATCCGCTTTCCAGCATCTGTATGGAACGGCAGCGGTGGGCAGAACTGTTGACTTGGAGACGTTGGTCTACCTGGACCGGCACCTCCGGATTGCTAGAACTCAATAGCTGAACATCTAGTATCTGAGGGGGGGGGGGTGTTAACCATTCTTGGCTCCTTTGCTAGGGAGGAGGGGAGGAATTCTTTCATTGAAAACCGTGAGGTTTGGGGACAATGGTTCATGAAGCGTAACAAATGGGAGGGTCAATCCTTGCCGATAGAACGCATCGCCTGGGTTAAGGTTCATGGTGTGCTGTTGCACCTTGCTGATCCGGAGACTTTTAAGGGTATTGCTGGTTTGTGGGGGAAAGTCATGCATGCTCCTAAGGATTTGGATGAGGACCGTGACCTTTCGGTGTGCTATGTGGCAGTTCTGGTGGGGGAAGTTAAAGGATCAGGGATACGATGAACTTGAAGTGGAAGGATAAGCAATACAGGATCTGGATCGAAGAGGAGCAGGAAGAGTGGGTTCCCGATTGTCTGGGGAAGACGGTGGTCATGTCTCCGGAATGTCCGTCGCCAACGAATGCCTCGCCGTTGGAGCAGTCGCCAGCTTCTGAGGAAGTTGAAGGGTCGAGCCATGTGGACGAAATGGTGGAGAACGAAGGGTTGGGGGTGCGAGTCCCGAGGTAGAAGTGGAAGGTCCAAACGGTAGTAAGGGGGAGGGGAACAGGCAAGCGAATCAGTCAAAGGGATTGGCAGGTTCCAAGGTTGCTGGGCACAGTGGCCAAGGAACTTTCTTTTTCTCTTCTGTGGGGAAATCTAAGCGGTGTAGGAGGAAGTCTCCTAGGACCCACCTGCTTAGGATTGGGCTGTTTATGAGCAATGAAAAGGACTCACCAGAGAAGTCCAGAACCATGAAGAGGGTTAGGGTCCAAATGGAAGATAGCGGTCTGTTTCAGCTTAATAACTTGTTGGACCCAAAACATAAATGCAACTTAAACCATAGTGCGTCTCGAGAATCTATTCAAGAGAACTGGAACACTCCAGATCAGGTCGACCAGGTTAAGGAAGGTCTTTTCGATCTGAACATCAGAGCTGTTTCAGATGGAGGTTGCTCAAATTGGAATCAAGATACAGGGGAAAAGATGGCAGGGGAGAATGGAGGTGGGAGAAAAGATACAAATCTCGAGAAGGAAGTGTATGCCACAATCAAATTGGGAGTTCAACTAGGGATGGAGGTGCAGAATTCGGAAGGCATGGTGTTAAATTCCATCATGGGTGAAGGAATTAATGCAGTTTCCCGATGAATTTCCTCTCTTTGAATATTAGAGGCCTGGGGGAGCTGATAAAGCTAGATGGGTGAGGGGTATAAAGTCCAAGATTGGGATAAGATTCGCTGCTTTTCAAGAATCGAAACACGAATCTTTGGATGGCTTCGATTTGGCGAAGTTCTAGAGGGGCAGAGAGTATGGTATGGATTTTGTGGCTTCAGTAGGCCAATTTGGTGGTCTAATGAGCTTATGGGATCCAACGGTTTTCGAGTTTGAAGTATCCGTCAAAAACAGAAATTATCTTGTTGTTTAAGGGAGGCTTAAGGGAAGCGGTTTGTTTGTGAACGTGGTTAACGTGTATGCTCCCCAAGGGGTTCCGTAGAAAAAAACTCTCTGGGATCGGCTGGAAGCAGAGATGTTCGAGTTGTTGGGGTGTTGGGTTCTTGTCGGAGACTTTAACGACGTTCGCTGCCCAGAGGAGAGGAAGAACACTGCGTTTAAACCCACTTGTGCCAACAATTTTAACAAATTTATTTTTGATTCATGTTTATTGGAGTACAATATGATGGATAAAAAATCACGAGGTGGGCCGATAATGAGAGGAAGCTGAGTAAGATCGGCGGGTGTCTCGTGAATTTTGATTTTTTTGGAGAATGGCCAGAAGCTTGTCTACGGGCTCTGCCAAAGCATCTGTCCGATCATTGCCCTCTTATGCTAATATCGAAGGACACTAACTATGGGCGCCAGCGAGGTCGATCCGCAGCAGAACGCTGCCAGCTCGCGGGTTAGTCCATTTTGGTCACCTTTTTCACCTCCAATGTAACATTTCCATTTTTATCATATAAGAATTATAGTTTATTTAAATTTATTAACCATTAGTAACTAGTTTTATTTTTAATATAATTATTCGACCCATATAGTTTTAAAAACTATTTTATATAATTTGTTGGAAGGTTGTACTAATTAATTGGCTTGTATATGTGTGATATTTCTATTTTCTATATTAAAATAAAGTATATAAAAACTTATATTATTAGACGGGTAGATTACGGGTAAGTTGAATGTTAGAAATATGAAATACCTAGACGGGCCTAGAAACCGTTTAATAATTATAAAAATACATTATATCTGAACCTACTCTGTTTTTAATGAAACTTATTTCAAAATGTAGATAAGATTATTCTCATTCTAATGGCATATTTATTATTTTATTAAACGTCATATTTTAGAAGTTATACGCGCCAAATAAGTGAAGCAGCTAAATTAATTATAATATATATATAAATTAAAAAAATATTAAAAACTAACTAAGACATTAAGTGCACAATGTGCACGTGTCCACAACTTACGTGAAGACTAAGGAGCTGTTTGGTAGTCTTTGAATGGTCATTAAGAGGCTACCTCTTAATGGAACCATTAAGAATTTTACCAATGAGAAGGTAGAAGAATATGACATGTGATGATTTACCATTCAGATGTTACCTCTTAACCATTCAGACTTGAGGTTACCTCTTATTCATTCAGAGGTTTTAAACCATTAAGAGGTAGCATCTGAATGGTCATTAAGAGGCTACCAAACAGCCCCTAAGTTTTAAATAGTAGGCAATGTTCAACATTTCCAAGGGCTTACCCATTTTTCGTTCTTTATCTCTCTCGCTCTATGTGCCATCCATTTCTATTTTTTTCTTTAGTATATCAACTAGTATATTCTAAAATTCTCCCTCGTTTTAAGTGTTTTAACCTCTGATCACTGAGTTGATACCCTGTCTGATTGATCTAGTGCCCCGTAACGCATGTCAAGGCTCTGCCTGACTAAATCCGTTGGGGTTCTGTCTCGTGATGTAGGGATAAAGTTGAACTGGGTTATTACATTTAACGCGAGTGCATTATATATTTATTAAATAGCCCAGGAGTTATACCCAAGATTCTACCAGGAGGCTTTTAGTTGAACCCTAAAGTTACAAAGTGAGTTCATTCTCTTTTCCCACAGTTTGTGAGTCACTCCTTTTTTATCAACTTTTTGTGATACAGTTATATTTAAAAATGTTTTCCAAAATTCTAAATATTTATCAGTTATACTTACAGTGATTAAATTTTTGTATTCTGCAATAACTACCGGTATGGGAGGTTTTATATATTACTTGACCCTCGTTACTATTGGCCAAAAAGTTAGCCAATAGTAGCATAACCACAAGCACGAGGGAAATTGTGCCCCAGTTGCCATAGCCTATAACTAATATTTACATTACTATATTAAAATATTGAATATATCTTATAAATTTATATAAGATATATTGCATGAGCAATGTTATGCGGTTGGTTTGAGACACCTAGCTAGGCCAAGTTTGTCAAACAAAATTGACATGATAAATAAAATTATATATAAATAATGAAAAAGAAAAAGACTTAAATATATTTTACTAAATTATTAAACGTCATATATTTTCTACAAATATAATATGTAATATAATAAATTATTACATGTTATATTTGACATAAATGTATATCATAATAAAATATGTCAAAAATAATATATTCTACTTTTAATATACTAAGATTATATTTTAAATCTTAGTCACGTTAATATATTAAATTATAATATCGCAATTATTTAATTAATATATTGTATCTGATAAAGTTATAGCTATTAATTTAACAGAAAATGATATCTTTCATTTTCTGGACTAATTGATTTTGTGTCATAGAAAATATATTTGACAAAGTAATGTCATGGGACACTACTAAGTTTAGAGTCACTAGTTGAGAGAATGATCAACAGTGATATGACCAGAATCACTAGTTGAGATAATGATCAACAGTGATATGACCAGAAATATAACCATAGTCACTAGTTGAGAAAACGATCAACAGTGATACGACCACATGCACTAGTTGAGAGAATGATCAACAGTGTTATGACCTCAGTCACTAGTTGAAAGAATGACCAACAGAGATTTGACCACGTCACGGGAATCGCCTAGTGACAGATACGTTGAATAATAGTAAGATATAATTACTTGATAAACTTCAATATTGGACGAAAGTGAGCCAGTGAGTGATTTGACCACGTCACGGGAATCGCCTAGTACCAGATACCTTAGAATAAAAGTAAGATATACTATATATTTATTACTTGATAAACTGCACTATTGGACGAAAGTTAGCCAATGAGTGATATGACCACCGTCACATCGGAACTGCCACCATGTGATAAATATTGATTGAGTTTTGGATAAATATAAACAAATATAAAAACCCTTGATGCTGTAAAGTATAACAATATATTTTTATAAAAATGGAATGAACTCGCTAGTATTTATTATTGATAAAATGTTTTCAAAACGTGTTTCAGGTAATTTGCTGTAAAGATAATAGAAGCCAGCTATGGAGCATTACTGAATAAAAGAAGAAACTTATGTTTTATTTATTTGGTTTTATCCCTATAAAAACAATTGAATTTAATATGGGTTTTAGCCCATTTATTTAATATTAAAAGTTGGTGTTTTATTAACTCTGAAATTATTTACTAACTACGATCCTGATGAAAAATTTTCCGCAGCGTAATTAATAAACACCGATACCATCTGATTGGCTCGCAGCTTCCGCTCCCAGGGTGGGATCGGGGGATGTGACAGAAGGTGGTATCAGAGCCACTGGTTTGAGCTATTTAGGTGTTCTTTTAATACCTAAACTTAAACAATAAAGTTTGGAAACTAATACAAAGTAACATATGTGTTATTTTTGTAGATTTAAATATATGTATATACGAGTTAACGTTAACCCCACGCGTTGCGGCAGGATATTAATTAAGAGTATTTAGTATCACTATATGAGATACGGAAATTAATAAGTTTATAGTTAAAATGATTAAAATGAGTATCGGTACTTGTTAGTGTCTAAATGGTTTTAAACAAAAAAAAATATAATGACATATTTAAAAATAAACACAATGAAATGGCATACCCGAAAATAAATTATATCAGATCGAGTAGTAAATCTTATTATACGTGATAGGAACATACATAACCCATAGTGTTATTAACATTTAAACAATTAAACACCCCACACAAATTTTGTTTTCTGACAGGGATGTAATTTTTTTTATAGAGGTGTGTATTGATTCAATATTTTTTAATCAGGCCGAACCGAACATTAGACCGAACGTCTTACTCGTCTAAATCGTCTAAAGGCTGGATGACATCATAATTTATCTAATAATTAGAAGTACGGAAAACAAACGAAATGAAATCTTAAACATAAAGTTAATTTAGACTTATAAAAAAGTGAAAAATTGTTGATAAATGTTATGGAGTTATGTACATAAAATAAAATGAAATTAAATCTAAAGCATAAAGTTGATTTAGCCATATAAAAAGAAAAAAAATATATATTGATAATGTTATGGAGTTGTGGAGTTATAGTTTGTTAATCTAAATATTAATAAAAGACTACAAATAATGTCACATGTCATTCTCTCCTCTAACCACATAATTATTATATATGTTGTATTTTAAATTTAAATTAATTAATTATATATCTATTTAATAATTATTCTTTCCGGATTTAATGGTGGATAAAACCCAAAATTTTCTAATGCTTAAAAAGAATGCAAATATTTTCTAAATGGATTCAACTTTCCTACGGATTGATGTCATAGCTATCATCATCTATTTATGAATAGGATATGATTTTTATTTGAAGAGACTAAAAACAAATAACAACTATTTGTCATCCTAAAAAATCTTAATTGTTTTATATAACTAGTAATAATGCCCACGCGCGTTGCGGCGTGGGTTCATCGCAAACATCGAATGGATTAGTCCAAATGTTATGTGATGCGTTAATCATATGAAAACGTTCGACGTATCCGGTAGAACTCAGTGTAACCTATATAATCATTGCGATTGGATCAAAACGTAGATTAAATCGAATTTATACCATACAACCATAACATATTATATGCGACCAGACTAACTCGAATTTATACCGTCAAGTCAAAATTTATTATATGCGATCCGTATACCAAATAAAGCATGAAAGTGTACATCAAATTTCCATCAAAACATAGACAACCTCGAATTTATAAGAAAAAGTATACCAATTTTATGTTGAAATTTGACAAAGGGGCTATTTGTTTACCTCTTAATGAGCATCTTAATGGTTTAGATCTCTTACTGGTTCAGCACTTAATGGTTCCCATTGTTTGTTTTGCAAGCAGATGTCTGAATGATTCAGACATTTGCCTCTGAATGGTTAAGCATTATACTAAGTCTGATTGGTTAAGACCTCTAATCTGAATTGGTCAAACATTTACCTCTAAACGGTTAAGCATTATACTGGCTCTTAATGGTTCAGACCTCTTACTGGTTCAACACTTAACCATTCAGAAGTTGCCAAACAGCCCCAAACTCAAATATTGTACCGATTATGTAGCATGACTATGTATAATTTATTATCGACCATTTACGTTAAAATGTGGAACAACTGAATTTTTGACCCGACTCGTTTTCAAAAAAATTACGCCGAAACGTACATAAAAAGTAAGCATGAAAAAGTATTATAAATGAAAAAAAAATTTGCGACGAAACGTACATAAAATGTAAGCATGAAAACCTATTATATTTGACTTTATTCGTTTGCAAATAAAATTTACATCGAAACGTAGATAAACTCGAATTTATACCAACATGTATATAAAAAAGCACGCAATAGATTGAATTTTTTTAAGCTAACGAATGAAGGTATTATAGAATAATTAGATTATATATAATTTCGAAGGGATTAAAGTGACAGTTTACAAAGTTCATAAAAGTTAAGGGGTTGAAAATTACCTTCCTGAACTTAAGGGCTTTGGGGGGGGGGGGGGGGTGAATAAGATTTCACAAAGTTGGGGGGGCAAACGGAAACTACCAACGTTGGGGTAAAAAAGAAAAGTACCAAACGTAGCCCACACTTCGCGGTGTGAAACATACGTTAAACTTAACGATTGAGGCAGTGACACTAACGTGGGTAAGCACAAAAGGACGTATAAAATTAACGTTGTGACGTATACAGGATAAAAGACAATTATGTAATGGAACCGATGTTTATTAGTCGGTGTCGATATTATTTTTCACGGTACCCGCACACTGCGACGGGGGGATACGATTAAAAGAAAAAAGTGTATGAATTTGTAACAGATCGGTTCAGCATAAATATTTCAGAAAACTAATTTAGTAGAAAGAATTATAAGAAAAAGAAAAAGAAAGAAAAAACAAAATAAAAAAAAAACTATGTGCAAGCAAAAGGTATCGAACCTAAGACAAAGATGTTTACTACTATGCCATCAACCAGCTCCACTACTTACCTTTTAGTGTAAAGCTAAAGAATCAAATATACTTAAAGTCTTGTATTGCAAAGTTGAGGGGTGGATGTCAGTGGCCTTGGCCACCGACTTTCTACTTTAAGTAATAGCTAGTATGGTGCCTGCCGCGCATTGCGGCGGCGCACCGCGGGTTGAACTGTGCAGTCACACATGAAGTGTAAAACACAATACGTAAGACGCATTGCACTACACATAATTCGTAAAACACAATGCGTGAGACATAACATGCTACACATAATTCGTAAAACACAATGACTAAAAGACAATTACTTAAAGGTGTATAATACAAAGCTTATAACCATGTGCATAAAACATTAAAACACACAAATATGCGGCATTGCGTGAAAGCTTAGAGGTTAGACTTTGTAGGTGGCTAAAGAGCATGGTGAATGTAAACAAAGATATATAGAAAACATTATAATTCTTGAATGACGCGATATACGAATCTGAGAAAAGCAATTTAGTTGAAGAAATTATAAGGAAAGGAAAAAATAAGGAAAAAGCAAAAAGAAAAATAGTTAGAAGGAATAGGGATCGAGCCCATGACTGATATGTTATCCAAAATCGTATTTACCAGTACCACCATGCAGCTTTTGTTGTGAATTATTATAATTAAATTTACTTAACAACGCACAATGTCGGTGGGGAAACCTACCGATATTTGTGCTTAAGATATATTAGATTTTTAAGAGTCCAGCACTTACCGAGTTTCGTTCAAGCCCCGCCACTAAGATTATGCAAAAGTAAGGGTGATGTAGTTATTAGGTGGAACGCTCACGAAACGAACAAACTCGGGTTTGATTCCGTTTCTTTGTAACCACAATGTTTTAAATTGGATACGTTAAAACACGTGTTTTCATATTATTTACGTCTACATAATGTAACACCCCGTGTTTTCACGAGTGAAAGTCAAAGTCAAGGTCAAAGTCAACGACCGATTCCGCGCAACGTGACTCGTAGAATTGTTTGGATTATATTTAGATTATGTGGAGTAAATGTCGTACATTACAACAATCGAGTCATGCTAACCGTATTTCAATCGACCTACGACTGTGAACGATAGGAAGTAACAATGCGATAAAGTTAATCAAGCTATGTTAATCAAATCGACATCGAATCGTAACTCGAACTGTGTATTTTACTTGTCATTATATGTGTGTGTGTGCCTTACGTGTTACCTGTGCATGTTTATTTTATGTTATGATAATCAAGCGAACTCAATCGAACTCGAAGTCTACTCGAATATAAACGAACCCGAACCCGAATCCCGAGCCGAACCATATAAGAAGTAGTTGGGACTGAAAGTAATTGGACTAGGAAACCCCATCGAATCGCTCGCAAATCAAAACCGAATCAACGTCGCACCGAACTCACCCAAGCAGGCGGCATCCGCATGGATGGCCAGTCCGCACGGATGGCCAGTCCGCACGGATGGCCAGTCCGCACGGATTGCCAGTCCGCACGGATGGCCAGTCCGCACGGATTGCCAGTCCGCACGGATGACCAGTCCGCGCGGATAACCTACCCGGGTGCGTGCCATGCGCACGGCTCACCCTTTCCCTTTTTGGCATCCTATAAATACACGGGTCACTCTCCACTTTTTCCACTTTTGGCAAGTGACGTCCGAACCACACGCATTCTTCACCTTTTCTCAGATTTCTCTCAATCCAGGTAAGATCTTGCACTAATTCTTGTACATCTTTGATCACTACACAATTCTACACATTTCTATCTTTCAAACCTTCACTTTTAACCATGAAATCATCCGGATTTGAGGTATTCACGGGTGACGTCATCACGAAGTTCATAAGAACTTCAAGCTTGACCTCATTCCACCAAGAATATCTCAGATCTAAACGATTTCTACAAGTTTTTACAATAATCCCACCTAGATCTAAACTTTTCTAAGAGTAAAAGAGTTGAAAGAAATAAACCTAAGTTCTTTCCTTCTTTACCCCTTAGAACCGGTACGAATCTGATCGGTTCTAGTGTTCTACTCGTCAATAGTGATGCTCTAGTTCTAGATCTGGAATCCTACCTACAGACAACTGATTTCGGGGATAACCGGAATGACCGTTCTGAGTCGCCGACAGGCCGAGTTAGGGTGGTTCCTGACCGGTCTAGTCACGCGGGTGAGAATACAATTCCAAGTGGTTGCCACGTAATCAGAACGTCTCGATAAACGACAACAGAAACCAAGTGTAGACGAACGGAACAACCAGAGGCTGTCCGCACGGACCAGTTATCCGCACGCACAGGCTGTCCGCACGGACAAGCTGTGCGCACGGACTAGCTGTCCGCACGTACAAGTCATACGCACGGGTTGTCACCCGCACGGACTACCCTTGGGACCCACTTCCCAAACGAGGTTTGAGTATCGACGAACGAGCAATCCGGACGGACGACCTCTGAATGGATTACTCTTCGGATCATGAGATACTAAGGCCTTAAAATGAAAATCAAACAATCTTCATCCGCACGGCCAAGCCGTACGCACGGACAGGACATCCGGACGGACTGTCTCTGCCCGCGCGCACAGGCTGCCCGCACGGACTACCATACGCACGGACTGCCGTCCGCGCGACCGGCTTGAAAGGTAGAAACACTTAGGTGTTTTCTAAATACTACAATGAAAACTTCAAAGCACAAGCCATCATACACAAACACATCTCACATTTAGGAAGAAACAATCCACTTGAAAGCATATCCGCACGAGTAAGTTGTTCGTACGTATAAGTTATCCGCACGAGTAGCCAATCCGGACGGATTACCACTCGCACGGATAACCAATCCGGACAGACTTCCACCCGCACGGATAATCAAATCCGCACGAGTAGTCCATCCGGACGGAATGCCATCCGCACGGAATGCCATCCACACGGATCGCTATCCGCACGGATGAGTGATCCGGACAGGCAACTGTCCTACCCGTTTTCACTTTGTATCGTTTTACTCGCCACTTATCGTTACGTTATCAAATCTATTCAGGCTAACCGTACTCGCTGTAAAAGCGCTCCCTTCAATCCATATCGCTGTGAGTATACTCGAACCCTTTTTGCTTTTAGCACTTTTGGGTGTTACATACGTTACAACTATTCCAAACTACAATTATCACACTACTCAAGCTATTTTAACGCTTAACCATTTATGCATGTTATACGTGGCTTATGAATGCTTGTTTGTTATGTTTACACATGGAATGCTGTCTACCTGCCTTAGCAACGATAGTACTATAGTTTGGACTCAGCACTCGTTCACACGGGGGTTGTTAAGGATCTTTTACTTGCATGGATTACAGTGGTAATCGTGTATTGCGAACTGCCTCGGGCAGTCAACCCGCAGTCATTGGTATCGATGGATCTATGTCGATAACTAACGTGCTTCATTTCACTATGTGTACGTGCTGGTTATGCGTAAGCGAATTCGAACTTTATATGCTATTACTAAGCTTGTATGCTCACCTTTACATTTTATGTATTGACTTTATTTTAACATATGTGACAGGTGCTTAGGTTGTTTATATACTTCTCGGGCTGTGATGAAATTGAAGCTAGGAACTGGAGTCCTAGAAACCAACGAATAAATTGTTATGTTTGAATCTGAGTTGTCGGAACAGAATATTTGTTTAGTTTTTGTCTGTAATAACTTGTTTGCTATTTGAAGACATGGTATGGGACATGTTATCTTAATTTGAATGGTAATGATAGTTGTTATGGAAACTTCTGGACAATCTGTTTCGCTCAGTGCCGCGCCCCGACGATTCCGCCATCGGTTGAGGTGTGACACTTAACATGCCACAAACTACAAAACAACTAAGACGTGGCCGCCACAACACACAACATATAACAACAATCTAGTTGTCCTTAACAAAAAAACATATTAACTATATTATAATAGTTTCTTAAAGTCCTAACTTTAAGTATAAAATAAATCGTATGCCACTATAATTATATTATACTACATATACATTTGTAAGTTGGGGGGAATAGTGCCAGGCAGCTGCCTGGCACTCCCCCATTGGACCAACACCTTTATTGTTTTATATCCATTTTAAAATTACGCTTTAGCCCCCAGCTCAAAATAAAATTACGCTTTTTGTCCCCATCTCAAAATGACGATCTTGCCCTCAATTCAAAATTACGACTTTGCCTGGCACTCTCCCATTGGACCAACCAGTTTATTATTTTATATTCATTCTAAAATCACGTTTTTGTCCCTCTTTAAAATTACAGTTTTGTCCCCAGCTCAAAATAAAATTACGCTTTTGTCCCCAGGTCAAAATTACGATTTTTTCCTCCATTCAAAATAAAAGTGTGGTTTTGCCCTCAGCTCAGAATTACCTTTTCACCCCCAGTTCAAAATAAAATTTTCTTTTTTCCCACTGCTAAAAATTACGATTTTGCCCTCTGTTTAAAAATGTGATTTTTCCCCGTTAAAAAAATGTGATTTCGCCCTCATTTCAAAATTACGTTTTTTTCCCCGTTCAAAAAAAAATTATGTTTTTGCCCCCAATTCAAAATTACGATTTTTCCCTCGGTTCAAAATAAAATTGTGCTTTTGCCTCCAACTTAAAATTACGCCTGTGCCCTTAGTTCAAATTTATATTATGTTGTTACTCCAAGTTCAAAATTACGAATTTGCTCCTGTGAAAATTAACAATTTTGCCCCTGGGACTAATTTACAGTACTGCCATTACTTTAGCTTTTGGCAAATCACGATTTTACCCCAGTTAAAAAAAACAACTTTCCCTCAGTTAAAAATTACAATATTGCTATTGTTTAAGTTTTTTTTTTTTATCAAAACTATAAAAGTGTTTTGTTTTAATTGGTTTACTCGATTTAATTGTTTTTCGTGTCAATGAGCTAACTAACACTCGCTCATTATTCGGCCATCGCCCCGCAACGCGGGCGGGGCAACACCTAGTTTATAACATTATTAAACATTGAAAGGTGTAGTGGTTTATGACAAAACCATGAGCTCTACTATTATAACATTATTAAACATTGAAAGTTGTAGTGGTTTATGACAAAAGCATGAGCTCTACTACGGTGACTCACTTTTTAAAACCTGTGTGTTTCAAATTTTGTCAGTCACTCACATACATTTGTTTAGAAACAGGCATGGAGTCCCTCTCATATTTTCTCTATTAACCTTCTTCACACTCTCGTGTCCCTACAGCTGGCTGATACCCGCCACCGCCTTACCCCCGCCACATCACGTTTTGTACTAAAGGGTAGAGAATGTGGCATGGTGGCGGTGGTGTCGAGGAGCCGGAAACAAAGTTAATGAGGCGATTGTGGTGTGAGGATGATCGAGATTGTGATGGTGGTAGAAGAGAAAGGTTCTAGGTGAGACAAAAGGATTCATGTTTGGTTTTCACTTGACCGGTGTGTCAGTTGTACCGAAACCTATCAAATCTCCATTAACAGATCTGTGAAGTTTTCGTCACTTATCAAATCTCCGGCCACAAATCCGTTAGGTTACCGTCTGTTATCAAATCTCCGACCACAGATCCGTTAGTTTTCCGTTTCTTATCCAATCTCCGGCCACCAGATCGGTTAGGTTTTCGATTAAATTGCCGCCGGCTACCAGATCTGTTAGTTTCCGATATGGAAGACGATGAAGAAACTCACTCACATCAATCTGTCGGATCCGGATCTGCATCTGAAGATTCGCAGCGATCTAATCCACGGATCTCCGTCACGTTGCCGTCCGCCGCATCGCTGCAGATGACGTTAACCTTAGTGCTACCGATTTGGTATATATCTGAATTGTTTTTTATTTCAGATCGGCCATAATTTGAGAATTGATTTTGTTGACAATTGTTGCGATTGACCACGTTTTTGCCTTTTATTCTTCATTCTTCTTACAAAGCGGATAAGGACAAAAGACGGTAGAAATGGATGGCATTGTCGTAGTTAAGTCGCACTTTTAGGACATGTATATAGGACAATAACGGAGAAGTTGTCGGTGGCAAAGGCCACCGACTTTGTGCTTTAAGACTTTAGGGTAATTTGTTTTTGGCAAAAGTATTTTCACAAAACTCATTCTAAAAAACGATTCCATTTAGTGTCATGTTGCCACAAGTACTTTTGAAAATCTTATTTTAATAAACGATTCCAGTTAGTATCATGTGATATTTTCTCTATTAACATTAAAGTTTTTACTTAAACTTTTTAACTTTTTTTCCTAATTTATAATATTCAATACTAAAATTCCTGGTAAGTCAAATAATCAATATTATAATTTATGAAGATTTAAAATCTTTTATATAATATTGTTTTAATAAGAAGGTCACTGTTAAATTTAATAATATTTTTAAATTATATATAAAAAGGTATAAGTTAAGAAAAAATCAGTTTAAAAATCATCAATAAATGCTAACGTAGGAATAACCCACTTGTAGAGGCATAAGCCTCTAGAGGGGAGGTCTGGGCTAGGGAGAATAATTTAGGATCATTGGTGTGTAACAGAGTAGGAGTAAACTGTATCGTTATAAAAAACCATTAATAAAGTATACTTATTCAGCCTCGTTGTAATACGCGAGATCAAAGAAGACAGTTTTCTCGATGACGATAAATAAATTGAAGGACATTTGCTATTGAGAGTTGGTTTGTTTTTAAAACAACCAGGGTTTTCACATAGACTGTACATGGCTTTTTCCATAATCAAAAGTAGAGATAGACTTAAACTATTAATTATTAATAAAAATGATAATCTTTCGAGTAGGACATCTAATGTTGTCTATAAAGAAGTTATTCGAGTTTGTAAATGTAACATTAATTTATAATTTTTCATTGTATATATTTTATAATGCATAACCCCGTGTACTACACGGGACTATAAACTAGTTAAATATATAAGGGCCGTTTTCAAAGTTAATAAAAAAGATATATTACTGTCGAAAAAAGATAAAAATGATAAAAATTAATATTAGTAAACTGTTTTGGTCCTTATGGTTTGAGCAGTTTTGCCATTTTAGTCCAAATCTCAAACTTTTTAAATCTGGGTCCCTGTGGTTTCGCTTTTATTGTCATTTTAGTCCAAAATTCCAAAAGTCCCATTTTTTACTGTTACCACCTGCCTATTTTGTCTTTTTATGCAGGGGTATTTTTTGTCTAAGTGCTTTTCATTTAACATTTTCTTAATAAAAAACTAAATTAAATACATTATTAATTCCTTTATATACCCTTTTAATATTCATTCCCCATTTACATCATCTTCAACCCCTGGATCAAAACCCTAACCAGAGACATCTTCAACCCTCTAGTAAAACCCTAACACACAGTAGATCGAAAGACGGCGTACCCTGTGTGTAACATTATTCTATCTCTGTTAGGGTTTCCAGAACTTGCGGAACATCCAACACCATGATTTAGTTCCTGTTTTTCCCCTCTCTCTCATACTTTCTCTCTCTAGGGTTTCCAGAATTCCAAATCTTCTTACACACACAACTGCAATTAACCTCCATCAATGGCGGTGAGACTAACGGCAAGCGCAATATCGGCGATATGTAGCGGAAATTTGCAAGCGACGGACGCGAAACCGGTGATTCAGGTGTTGGATGTTCGGCAAGTTCAGTTGCAAATGATGGGAACAGACGCGTACCCTGTGTATTAGGGTTTTACTAGGGGGCTGAAAATGTCTCTGGTTAGGGTTTTGATCGAGGGGTTGAAGATGATGAAATAGTGTTTATGAATATTAAGAAGGGTATTTAAATGAGTTAAAAATTTATTTACTTTAGTTTTTTAATTAAGAAAATGTTAAATTTAAAGCAGTTGGACAAAAATACCCCTACACAAAAAGACAAAATAGGCAAGTGGTAACAGTAAAAAATAGGACTTTTTGAATTTTGGACTAAAATGGCAATAAAAGTGAAACCACAGGGACCTAGATTTAAAAAGTTTGAGATTTGGACTAAAATGGCAAAACTGGCCAAACCACAGGGACCAAAATGGCAGTTTACTCAATTAATATAATCTTAAAATTGGTTGGAAAGGATAAGATAAGGGGTGCCTTATTCCCACATACCCTATATCTTATTTTCACATCCCCTATTGTATACGGGCCGTATACAATTATACGGCTCGTATAGAATGTTTTTGAATTGGAAAATGCGCAGGGAATGTTTTTTTTGTTTTTATTATATACGGCCCGTATACAGTTATACGGGTCGTATACATGTGTATACGATTTGTAAAACGTATACGGCTCAATTGATTTATTTTTGTGGGTTTTTGATGTTACCACATGTATACGGGCCGTATAACTATATACGAGCCGTATATATTGGCGTTTTTTCAAGTATCACGTTTTATTCCCGTAAAAACACAATCATTCTAGGGTTTCTAAACTCTTCATCACCTTTAACAATGTCGATAAACGTTGATCGGAACATGCCGCTTAAATCGGAGCACAGGTAGAGTAACGTTACCGATCAGTCCGTTGATGAAAACCTTAGCGATCGCAGAGATCTTCGTGTTGGTTATTTATCGATTCTGAGTAACTAGCAGAAGAACCTGACACAAACAGGTTCTCCACAGTTTGTTATTCAGATCTCTGTTCGGTCATCTTTCCAAACTACAACACACGATACTTTTAATAAGCTGTCATAGTTGTCAAATTCGATTTCAACAAATCTTTTCATTTTCCTTCAATTTCTAAAACATTCTCTGTTACATGAAGACGTGTCGGGTTCTTCTACTAGTGGTATTTTAATGAAGTATTGAAGATTGAATGTGCAAACCCAACCGTTTTTTACTACGGAAACGATGGCTATGCGAAATACAAACCGCAACCGTTTTTTACTACGGAAACGGTGGCTATGCGAAATACAAACCGCAATCTTTTGTGACTATGGGAAACACAAGTTTTCTTTTTGAGCTTGATGGATGTCCGTTATCTCAGTTGAGGCGGGTATTGTTTAAATCTGAATATAACTAGATGTTATGTGTATCAGCGTTGTTTATCACCCTGTGTGAGCATTGGAAACCCGACAAACAGTCTTGACAAATGTGACAGCTTATCTATCTATGTGTGTCACATCCATCCTGTTATAGCAATCGATATGATTAATTTTACAGATTTTTTTCTAATTAGCGTTGTTAACTACCAAAAGAATGCATACACAAATAGTTCTAGTGGACGAAGCAAAGAGACCGTTGTGTATCTGAATCAGGTTCTCAAACAAACACTACTAAAGATGAGTTGGTGATAAATACCGGAGCTGTTATCTCGGTTGTTCAGTACTTTCGTGATTATAAAACAAGCAGGCATTGATTTTGCCAAGATTGAAGGAAAGAATCTGGCCATAAGCGTTGTCGGGTTATGCTAGTTATTCGGAATGTTTCGAATCATCACAGAAGACGTGTCGGGTTCTGCTAGTTTATTCGGAATGTTTCGAATCATAACAGAAGACGGATGCGGTTTGCATATTCAATCTTCATTGCTTCATTAAAATTACAACACACGTTAAAATGCTTGGAAAATTGCATCAACTCTCCAGATCTCTGTTCGATCATCTTTCCAACATTAACAACATTGGATCTTCATTCTGTCACTTTGTGTGTTGACAAAGCTAACAAACACATTGGTATTTTCTCAAAATGTGCTAACTTGAAGAATCTCACATTAAAGGAGTTTGCAACAACGAGATCAACGTATACAGGTGCAAGAGAATGGCGAGTTATTTTCAGTTATTTCTGTTGATCCACAAATTCCATTGTTTAAATCAGAATCAGGTTCTCAAGACAAGGATCGTTCTAATAGATTAAAGAGAATAAACCATTTTTTACCATTTTTTACCCATAGTATACGATCCGTATAATATTATACGGCCCGTATACAATCATCGTATACATTGTATACGATCGGTAAATTTGTTTTTAACCGAGAGTATACGGCCGTATAAACGGTATACGGCCCGTATACATATGGTAAAAAATGGTAAAAACTTCTAGCATTACCTTGTTAGTTTCTCAAACACTACTAAACATCTGCTTCCTGGATCTGAATCAGAGTGTTAACTTTGAGTCAAATCCAAACCCTCACCCTCAAAATCAACCAGAAAATCAATTGTATTTTTTTAGTTGCTTCTCTTGTTAAGTTTCTGAACCAACCGAAATCCACAATTTCCAACAGTTTCTTCGTAGATTCCGTCCGGTTTCCAAACTCTTTCACTCAAAGTTAATATTAATTGTGGTGGATGCAAGCATAAAGTTAGAAAAATACTCAAGAAGATTGAAGGATACACAACTGGACGGACGATATGTATCAACAACTTTAAGGTTCAGCCAAAATGACATCTAGCATTACTAACGGTTCAAGTAAGTGTCTAAAATGACATCTAGTATTACTAACGGTTCAACTTGAAGGTTCAGGTTTACCTTGTTAATTTCTCAAAACAAACTCTCGTTTCTTCATCTTCATCTTCAAGAACAATGATGAACACATGATCGGTCATTCCTTGTGATACATGAACGTTGTATTCTTGTCTTTCAGAAGAGTTTGTATTGAATCATCACAGAAGACGTGTTCGGGAGTAAATCACCACCCAAAGATCAACAACTTGTGATTGTCGGGTTATGCTAGTTATTCGGAATGTTTCGAATTATCACAGAAGATGTGTCGGGTTCTTCTGCTAGTTATTCGGAATGTTTCAAATCATCACAGAAGACCCGTATACATATGGTAAAAAATGGTAAAAACCTCTTTAATCTATTAGAACGATCCAATAAACGAAGAACGATCCAATCAGGCGTTGGAAGGATTGTAGTAGTAGGACATTGGTACCACTGTGAAAATTGCTTCTCTTGTTAAGTTTCTGACCCAACCGAAATCCACAATCAGGCGAGTTATTTTCAGTTATTTCTGTTGATCCACATCATTCTGTCACTTTGTGTGTTGACGAAAGCAGACAAACACATTGGTATTTTCTCAAAATGTGCAAACTTGAAGAATCTCACATTAAAGGAGTTTGCAACAACGGGATCAGATGGTTTGAGTATCTTTCATCCTCGTTTGGCTAATCTCACACTTGAAAATGACAACTTTGTGAGGGTGAGGGTCGTATATTGTTATTTCTGTTGTTCAGTACTTCCGAGATCTGACCCAACCGAAATCCACAATTCTTTTACTCATAAACCCTTGAATCCCAACGCTTCATTTGTAACCGTAAGGATGATGCAAATTTGTATGTAAAGATCTCTACACAAACTCTTCTACATCTTTTAACCAGTTGTCCATTGGTAAAACTAGTTTCAACATCAAGGGTTGTATCGGAATCTGGCGTTGGAAGGATTGTAGTAGCAGGACATTGGTACCACTGTGAAAATTGCATCAGGAGGGGAGAGAGTCTGATACAATAAGGATGTTGGGAATTAAACGCATGTACGTGACAAAATAAGGATGTTCGCATAAACATATATTCGTTTCATAACCTCCTCCTATAAATCAACCACAACTGACAAAGAGCCTGTATTAGAAGCCATCATATGTCTTTTACCAACCGAAGAGGCAGCAGAAGACGTGTCGGGTTCTTCCAACATTCACGAACCACAATGGACTCAGACTCATACTACTCACCCTCCCCTGAGGAAAAGTTTTCCCGACGACTCAAGAAAATCCACAATCAATGTATACAGGTGCAAGAGAATGGCGGGTGATATAGCAATTTTCAATAATGTAGGAAGGATTGAAGTAGTAGGACATTGGAATCTGGTTCTCAAACAAACCAACAAAATCCTGATAGTGAAAAACATCAGCAACCATTTCTTCTTTTCCTTCAATCTCGAGAACATTCTCCCTGTGTATGTGCTTGTGCTGTAGAAACCGGTGATGAATTTGTGTACACAACTGAACGTTAATTGATATTGTTTTAGACAACAACAGATAATGAACGGATTGTTGGTGGATAACGCAAACAAGTTCTCCACAGTTTGTTATTCAGATCTCTATTCGGTCATCTTTCCAAACTACAACACACGATAAGTTTAAACTTTATAGTGTGTGATTTGACCAGGAAATGATTGGAGGTGAAGGTTCAGTGCACGAAAAGTTTCTTACGAAATGTACGTGACAAAACAAATATGTTGGGAATTAAACGCATGTCCGTAATCCCGCATTGATATCTTCTGTTTTATTCAGACTCCTTACAACTCTCATCAAATGCCTCACCCTTCCTTTTATTCTATAAATATTAAATAAAGAATAACACCATGCCCGTAATCCCACGTTGATAGCTTCCGTTTTATTACAGTCATACGACACGTTTTCTTGTTCTTCAATCTTTGTTACTTGTTAATGTTTTATTTTTTTTCTACTTTTAGAAAGGTTTGAGCACCTCACGACTGTAAAATATCTAGTGTGATTTACACCTTAAATCCCTTAAATACATTGTATACGACCAGGCAAACTTATTTACACATGGTGTATACGGGCCGTATACTGTTATACGGCCGTATACTGTTATACGGCCGTATACTGTTATACGGCCCGTATGGAATAAAAACAACTGACAAAGTCTGTGCCAGCAGACTTTGTCAGTTATTTTTATTCTATACGGGCCGTATAACAGTATTCGGCCCGTATACACCATGTGTAAATAAGTTTTCCCATGTGTTAATATTAGGACCCTAAAATAAAAGCAATTATGCTCTCTTACGTAAAAGAAGAAAACTGACAGAAAAAAAGCGCTTCATATTATTTGGTAATTTGTTCGGGCAATAAGCTTTCAAATAATAGACGTGCCTATTAAATTAAGAGGTACATACCCCAAGTTGGTTTTTGTATATATATATATATATACATATGATTCTTGAAAGTATTGTTTTGTTTAAATTATTCTATGATATTAATAATTGAAAATGTTTGCAATTCAGATGTCGAATGAAGTATTACATAATCCAGAAGTTCATGCTAATAATGAAAATCCTTTGGATAAAAATGCTATAGAAAATATAATAGCCTAAAGAATAGCTAATGCTATACCTTTAATAATTAAAGCTGTTAAAAACTCCGTAGAACACACCAAAGTTGTGAGTAGCAAGCATACTCGCGACGACAGTTTTAGCCGTATTGTCAATGGAGATAATGATGATATTATCAAAACTCCATTTCCCAAGAAAATGAAGGCGATGACTCTCGGGTGTACCTACAAATAATTTCCATCTTGTAAACCAATTAAGGTCACAGGCAGTGAAGGAGCCATGGCTGCTCTACGATGGTTGGAAAAGACGGAAGCTATTCTTGTGACAACTGGCACGAAACCGGTAATTTCCGTACACTTTAACTATTAGTTAATGACTGCAATTATGTGCTTAATTGTCAGCAATGTCTGAACACATACTAAACAAGTGAATTCATGCACGTTGTATACTACAAAATATTGCTTTATGCATAAACGAGAGCGTTGCGTCAGTTATACTAGTAAACTCACCGGTAAGACACTTTGTGTCAACAGAACTGCAGAAAGCAGTCAGACATTAAAATTGGAGCCTAGGTGTAGGTCCAACAACAAGAATGCATTAAAACCCAAGAGTACATACAAGGGTTTAATATATAGACATTACGAAAGCAAAAATAAGCACTAAAAAGCACCCGAAACGCACTTTAAGTGCAGAATTTTATATAATTCAGCAATAAATCAGCTTTTAGCACATAAATATTATGCAGAAATTACGTTTTATTATCCAGAATACTTCCCGAAGTGTTGGGAATTGAAAAGGGTACAAAAAGATACTTAATAGGCACTAAACGGTGCAATTTAGCACTTTAACGAACCGGTGTCTAACCGAACAACCGGATATTACCCGGAGCACCAAAATAATGCTAGAAGCATTGTTTTTATTTTTCTAAGCTAGTTATGGTCCCCGAGCACCATAACACCTCATAAAAATATCAACTAACTAGAAACATAACTTACACTTGAGATTTAACTAGTAATTAGCCAACATAGTTCAAAACTAATCTAATAACCCCCCCCCCCCATACTTGTGGACGGTTACAAGTAGTAACCCCACCAAAATCTTGTTAAATCTTTGATAATCTTGCCATGAGATCTTATGAGGTTTCCTAGAAATTATGTAGTGTACTTTCAAAACACAATACACAAAGGTCCAAAGCTAAACATGTTATATTGAGATCACCTCCCTCATTCTTCAACTACACACCACCTTCACCTCTCCCCTTGCTTACCTTCGGCCGCCCCCCATCACCATACCACCACCACCTTCAAGCTTTGTTCATCCATTTCAAGTCCATTTAGAGGTGCAAGAAGGTATCTAACGAAGTGTGGAGCTCGTGAAAGTTGAAGGACCTCTTCCGTGTGCTTTTAACCACTCGATCTTCATCCTTGTTCTTCCCTAGCTTCAAGCTAGTAGTAAGCATCTTGAACACTCTTGGTTACTCCTACTTTTAGTGGTTAAAAGACTCATTATGTTGAAAATCATAAGAACATTAAAGGATATGAACATGAAACTTGAACATAAAGTATATGTACATGATGAATCTTGATGAAATAATGATGTTTTGCTCCTGAATGATGTTGTTTAGTGTGTGTATGTTACTTGCTTGATTTCTTTAGTTGACGATGACATGAAGCTTGCTAGATGAGGATTAAACACTTAATCTAGCAAGTAGGGGGATGATTAGGAGACAAACTAGAATAATCATCTTCTTGTCTAGTCATGAACTTGATAAATAAATGATTTCTTGAAAAACAATAAACAAACTAAGCTAGTAAATCTATAGATCTAAGATGCATGAGTAGTTTCTTCAAAGGAACCAAGCTAAAAATACAAGTTTTACTAAATCTTGGTTCTTAAACAAATAAACCTTACTTTTGGTGGTTAATAAAGTAAAGATACACATGTGTAACAAGAAAAATACAAGAAGTAGTATTTTTAGAAAATATGGTCACAAGTTGTGAAGAACTAAATTCTTTAAGAATGAAGCTTTTAAAGAAACAAACATACTTTAAAGAGTAACAAGACTTACTAAATGTGCTAGTAAGTTACTACACAATTTTTGTAAATTCTCAAGTTCATGAAATAGAGAAATTAGCATATATATTGTTGTTGATTGTTGTTGAAAAATTGGTTGTTGATGAATTAAAAGAAAATAAACACATGTTTTGAAAACATGAGAAACCTCCATTTTTAGGGGAAACTCTGTCGAAATTTCTATAAATTTTGACACTTAGAAAAATATAAGTTTTTGAGAAACTTATTCCCTAAAAATGTATTTAAAAATATTACCAAAGTTTCCCTAATTTTTGGTGATAAGAAATGATGATTTCTTTAAGATTAAAATTTATGTTAAGTATGTATATATTTGAGAGAAAAATATATATTATTTGATCACCAACTTTTGTGCTAAGTGTATATAGTATGTGTTATACGTGCTAGTGTATTAAGACTTAAAAATACACTAAATACTCATGAGAAGTATAAACACAAAAATACACATACAACATACAAGATACATAATTCGGGTGCAAAGTGCAAAACATGAGATACTTATATTAATTTTTGAGAAAATAATATAAGTAAGACACTTAGTTAAAAATATAAATTATTTTTAACACAAGAAAACATATACAAAAGAGAGTGACTGTACTTGTGCGACACAAGTCTAGTGACTAACGTCAAGAAAACGCGTATAGGTCACGACGTTAATTAAGCAAATCCGGTGAAGTTTACGACGCAAGGAACGTAAAGTTGTGAGTTCATGCTCCCCCTTTTCTTTTAACTATTTTCAGTTTTATAACTTCGGGGGTGAAATACATGTACAAATGTTACAATGTGTATAAATGGTATGATAACAAGAAACACACTTGGTGAGGACGAGAACCAAGTATGATGTGATATGAGAAATGATACGAGAAATCGTGTCACAAATAGGGTACCATAACCACCATTAATCAACAATATACCTAGACCGCAGAACAAAAGGTTAGATCTAACGGGTGCCGGGCAGCCACACTCTTGGTGAGGGCGAGTACCGAGTAGTGCTTTTGTGTCTCAGAATATGCCAACTAGAAAAATGCCTAAGGTTTGGTGACTTCCTATGTCGTGTCACATGTTAATGGCCTTGCAACCCATTAACAATCCTGATACTTACAGGAATACTTTATTTACATAAATTCATACCATACTAAAACTTGATTTATACTTGAAGTACGTGGGTTACTCAAGAAAACTTGATTTATACTTGAGTACGTGGGGTACTCAAGAAAACTTGAATTATACATGAGTACGTGGTGTACACATGAATACTTGATTTATATATGAAAACTTGATTTATACATGACACAAACTATGTTTTCATACAAAGTATACAAACGTGAAATACAAAAACTGCATGAATTCACACCAACATTATGTTGACGTTTTTTTTTCCAAAACTCACATGTATTTCAGGTAACTAGGATGGATGTGCGCGCGGTCTTGCTTATGCTCTTGGATGTCGCTTATGTTTATCTTTAAATAAAGTTGTAAACTTTTTAAGACAATGTTTTATGCTACTTAGCGATGTAAACGCTAAACTTATGTTTTCAATTGATGGTGTTTGACGTTATTTTTACGAGCATGTAGCATGTTTACCTTTCGTATGCAATGAGAACCTTTCATGATCACACCTCGTGCTTCCGCCGCAGAAAGGGGTGTGACAGCTTGGTATCAGAGCTACGATTGTAGTGAACCAGGATTCTTTCTCGAGTCTAGTCTACAATCTCTAGGATCCTTTCACGAAAACAATTTTTCAAAGAGTTTTCATTGCATAAAACGTCCCGCTACATCCACTACCTGAAACTGTTTACAAAGAGTCTAGAAAAGACACTACGAGACTTAGAGTGCACTAGAGTAGCACTTATCGTTGACTAGAAATTACTTGCAATTATGTGTAATAATTAGTCTATATACACATACTAGAGGTAGAATGTCACGAGTATACGTGACTTTACCTGAAAGCGATGGCCCATCTGAAGGAAGGGATACGAGGATGAAACGAACTGTGCGGACTGTGCAAGGAGTTACGTAATTATGGATGCATACATAATTATGGAATTCAGTGCACAGAAACCACAGCAAGTCTTGTCACGTATAGATTCCCTCAGTGCAAGCCTACTAAATACTCTGCTAGAGTAATAAATGTTTGATGTCACTTATGTGGTATATACATGTGAATATATATACTACTACTGTCTAGTATGACGATGTCAAACAAATGTTTAACCCTGTTGTGTTATGTTCTTCAGAACATGGCACCCAGAAGAGCTGTGAACGCTCGTGACCAACCTCCTCCTCCCCCACTACCAAGAATTGCCGAAGAGCTGGAAGCTCTACTGGAAGAAAGGATCTCCGTTGCTATCGCCCATTACGAGGCAAACCGTACTCAAGACAATGCAAGACCAAGCAATGCTAGACGTAACGGACATGGAGATTCGTCTGGAGGAAACGCAGCTCAAGGTAACCTTAGGACGATTTGCTAAGCATGGAGAAATTTATGAACGGTCTTTTTTTTCATTATTTCTTTGATTGCTCACATGTGAATTGATCGAATCAATTCCAGGCTGCACTTTCAAGCAGTTCCTTGACTGCAAGCCGATGAACTATGACGGCACAGGAGGTGCAGTAGCATTTGTACGCTGGACGGAGAACACTGAAGCTACTATCCGCATGAGCAAGTGTACCACGGATCAACAAGTCACCTTTGCTACTGGGTTATTTGTCGATGAAGCTCTGACTTGGTGGAACTTGCAAGCCCAAACTTTGGGCGATGATGCCGCTTATGGCCTAACCTGGGAGGAACTGAAGGAAAGAATGAGAGGGAAGTATTGCTCTCGTGCTGAACTCCAAAGACTGGAAACGGAGTTCTGGCACTTGACCATGGAAGGTGCGGATATTAATGGTAATACTCGAAGGTTCCACTATTTATGGTTATACTGGAAACGGAGTGCTTCCCTACGTGGTGACTCCCGAATTCAAGCGCGTTGAACGCTACATTTGGGGACTGGCCCCAGAGTTTCGCAGCATGGTAACTTCGGCCAAACCTCAAACAATCACTGAGGCGGTAACTCTGGCTGCCAACCTTACTGAAGATTGTGTTCGTAGGAAGAGGTTATCACTAAACTCAACTAAAAGGACCGAGACGCTTGCTAAGTCGTCTGGTGACAAGAAGAGGAAGCATTCGAATCTAAATCAAACAACTCGCAACAACAACAAGGGCTTCAACGACAAGAAGTGCGACCCTAAACCACCTCAGGAAGCGGAAACTCTCTCAACCATGAATGACGCTCATACCAAAAAGTACCTGGGCACTATGCCTTTCTGCAACCAGTGCAAGCGTCGTCACGGAGGAGTTTGTCGCATTCCAAAATGCGACAAGTGTGGAAACCTGGGTCACCGTACCGAGGACTGTTGGGGAAAAGGAAAGAACAGGAATGGAAACTGCAACGGTGCTGGAACTGGAAACAATGGTAGAAATGGAAATGGCAATGGTAACCGGAATGCCATGGAGCTGGGCAAAACCAAGGATGCTTTGGTTGTGGAAGCATGCATCATTTCAAGAAAAAATACCCAAGGGGAAACAATGTTCAGACTCGAGCGTTTGTGATTGGGGCAAGGAAAGCACGCGAGGACCCTAACGTGGTCACTGGTACGTTTTTCATTAACAATCACTTTGCATCCATATTATTTGACACTGGCGTCGATTATAGCTTCATGTCTGTGGAATTTAAACGCATGCTTGGAATAGAATCTAGTAGATTAGAAATTCCTTATTCCATAGAACTAGCCAACAGTAAACTTGTTGAATCGGGCGAAGTCGTTAGAGGCTGCTCATTAGAACTTGGTGAACGAAATTTTAGCATCGACCTCTTACCTATTCAATTGGGTAGCTTCGATGTAGTAGTCGGCATGGACTGGTTGTCCAAGAACAAAGCTGAAGTTATTTGTCACGAGAAAATCATTCGCATCCCTTTGGCGAATGATGAAACTCTCATCGTGCATGGAGAAAAACGAGACGCGCCTCTTCGAATCATCAGCTACATGAAGGCACAGAAGTGCTTAAGGAAAGGATGTGTTGCCTTCCTAGCACACGTTATAGACACGAAGGCTGAGGAGCCTAAACTCGAAGACATTCTTGTGGTGAAGGAATTTCCTGATGTTTTTCCCGAAGATCTGCCAGGACTACCTCCGCAACGATAAGTCGAATTCCGTATAGACTTGGTTCCAGGAGCCGCTCCTGTAGCCAAGGTACCCTATCGGCTTGCACCATCCGAAATGCAAGAACTATCTACACAACTCCAGGAGTTGTTGGATAAAGGATTTATAAGGCCAAGCTTCTCACCCTGGGGAGCTCCAGTATTATTCGTGAAGAAGAAGGATGGAACACTGCGGATGTGTATCGATTACAGGGAACTGAACAAGCTCACTATCAAGAATCGGTACCCGCTACCGAGGATTGATGACTTATTTGATCAACTGCAAGAATCAAGCTACTATTCCAAGATCGACCTTCGATCTGGATACCATCAGCTGAGAATCCAAGAGGAAGGCGTACCAAAGACTGCATTCAGAACACGCTATGGGCACTACGAATTTCTTGTGATGCCATTCGGGCTGACGAATGCACCAGCGGTCTTTATGGATCTGATGAACCGCGTATGCAAACCATATCTCGATAAATTCGTGATTGTATTTATCGATGATATCCTGATTTACTTGCGAACGAAAAAAAGAGCACGAGCAACATCTCAGAACCATCTTGGAACTACTGAAGAAAGAGAAGCTTTATGCAAAGTTCTCGAAATGCGAATTCTGGATTCTCGAAGTACAATTTCTTGGTCACGTTGTGAATGAGAGGGGCATTCATGTAGACCCGTCCAAGATAGAAGCAATAAAGAATTGGGAAGCTCCCAAGACCCCAACTGAAGTTCGACAATTTTTGGGCTTAGCGGGCTATTATCGGCGATTCATCGAGAATTTCTCAAAGATAGCTCAACCGCTAACGACCCTTACTAAAAAAGACAAGAAATACGACTGGGGTTACAAACAGGAAGAAGCCTTTCAGCTACTTAAAAACAAGCTATGCGATGCACCAATATTATCATTACCCGAAGGCACAGAAGACTTCGTGGTATACTGCGACGCTTCATGACAAGGTTTGGGTTGCGTGCTCATGCAACGCCAGAAAGTCATCGCATACGCTTCGAGACAATTGAAGGTACATGAAAGAAACTACACCACTCACGACCTGGAGCTGGGAGCGGTGGTATTCGCCTTGAAGATCTGGCGACATTATTTATATGGTACTCGATGTACAATTTTCACAGATCACAAAAGCCTGCAGCACATATTTGATCAGAAAGAGTTAAACATGTGACAACGACGATGGGTCGAGCTGCTGAATGACTATGACTGTGAGATTAAGTACCATCCTGGAAAAGCAAATGTTGTAGCAGACGCTCTAAGCCGAAAAGAAAGGGGTAAGACCCAAAGGGTTCGAGCATTGGAAATGACCATACGAACGAACCTCACTACATGCATTCGTGATGCACAACAAGAAGCCCTTAAGATGGAAAACCGTAAAGCTGAATACCTCCGGGGTATGCTGAAATACATGGTGCCAAATGAAGAGGGAGCCTTATACTTTAAGAAGCATATTTGGGTTCCACTCTATGGTGGCATACGAGAAGTCATCCTTGATGAAGCGCATAAATCGAGATACTCGATCCATCCAGGATCGGACAAGATGTATCAAGACTTGAAAGAGTACTATTGGTGGCCGAGACTCAAAAGCGACGTTGCTGTCTATGTTGGAAAATGCCTAACCTGTGCTAAGGTTAAGGCTGAATATCAGAAACCGTCCGGCCTCCTACAACAACCAGAGATTCCCCAGTGGAAGTGGGAACAAATCTCGATGGACTTCATAACAAAATTACCCAGGACCCCGAGAGGGCACGACATGATATGGGTAATAGCCGATCGACTAACGAAGTCTGCGCACTTCCTACCGATCCGAGAAAAAGACAGCACTAGAAAGCTTGCTGAGATATACTTAAAGGAAATCGTGGCACGTCATGGAGTGCTGATCTCGATTATTTCAGACAGAGATGGACGCTTTGTCTCAAGAATCTGGCAATCCTTTCAGGAAGCCTTTGGATCTCAATTAGATCTAAGCACGGCCTTCCATCCACAAACAAACGGCCAGAGTGAACGGACTATACAAACGTTAGAAGATATGCTTCGCGCATGTGTCATGGATCTGGGCGGCAGCTGGGATACTCATCTACCTTTAGTTGAGTTTTCCTACAATAACAGCTATCATACGAGCATAAAAGCAGCACCGTTTGAAGCTCTGTATGGCCGCAAGTGCCGATCGCCCTTATGTTGGGCAGATGCTGGCGATAAACGTATGGTTGGTCCTGAACTTGTACAAGAGACAACCGACAAGATTGCGCAGATCCGAGAGCGCATTAGGGCGGCTCGAGATCGACAAAAGAGCTATGCTGATCTGAAAAGAAAACCAGTAGAATTCGAGGTGGGAGACAAAGTGTTGTTAAAGGTCTCACCTTGGAAGGGCGTAGTAAGATTTGGAAAACGTGGAAAGCTGAATCCACGATACATCGGACCATTCAGAATCTTGGAAAGAATTGGTACTGTGGCATACAAGTTGGAATTACCGGAAGAACTTAATGGAGTACACGATACGTTCCATGTATCCAATCTCAAGAAGAGTCCAACACAAGAAAACGTGATCATCCCGGTGGATGAAGTGCATATTGATGACGCCCTCCGATTTACAGAACAACCCGTTGAGGTTACCGACTGGAAAGTCAACAAGACCAGGAGGAGCACTGTTAAACTTGTCAAAGTACGTTGGAACTCTAAGCACGGGCCCGAGTACACATGGGAACGCGAAGACCAGTTCAAAGAAAAGTATCCCCACCTATTCAAGAAGACTCCTGCGAGAGTTAGTTCAGCCTGAATTTCGGGACGAAATTCTTTTAACGGGGGGAGACTGTGACAACAGGCACGAAACCGGTAATTTCCGTACACTTTAACTATTAGTTAATGACTACAATTATGTGCTTAATTGTCAGCAATGTCTGAACACATACTAAACAAGTGAATTCATGCACGTTGTATACTACAAAATATTGCTTTATGCATAAACGAGAGCGTTGCGTCAGTTATACTAGTAAACTCACCGGTAAGACACTTTGTGTCAACAAAACTGCAGAAAGAAGTCAGACATTAAAATTGGAGCCTAGGTGTAGGTCCAACGACAAGAATGCATTAAAACCCAAGAGTACATACAAGGGTTTAATATATAGACATTACGAAAGCAAAAATAAGCACTAAAAAGCACCCGAAACGCACTTAAAGTGCAGAATTTTATATAATTCAGCAATAAATCAGCTTTTAGCACATAAATATTATGCAGAAATTACGTTTTATTATCCAGAATACTTCCCGAAGTGTTGGGAATTGAAAAGGGTACAAAAAGATACTTAATAGGCACTAAACGGTGCAATTTAGCACTTTAACGAACCGGTGTCTAACCGAACAACCGGATATTACCCGGAGCACCAAAATAATGCTAGAAGCATTGTTTTTATTTTTCTAAGCTAGTTATGGTCCCCGAGCACCATAACACCTCATAAAAATATCAACTAACTAGAAACATAACTTACACTTGAGATTTAACTAGTAATTAGCCAACATAGTTCAAAACTAATCTAATACCCCCCCCCCCCCCCATACTTGTGGACGGTTACAAGTAGTAACCCCACCAAAATCTTGTTAAATCTTTGATAATCTTGCCATGAGATCTTATGAGGTTTCCTAGAAATTATGTAGTGTACTTTCAAAACACAATACACAAAGGTCCAAAGCTAAACATGTTATATTGAGATCACCTCCCTCATTCTTCAACTACACACCACCTTCACCTCTCCCCTTGCTTACCTTCGGCCGCCCCCCATCACCATACCACCACCACCTTCAAGCTTTGTTCATCCATTTCAAGTCCATTTAGAGGTGCAAGAAGGTATCTAACGAAGTGTGGAGCTCGTGAAAGTTGAAGGACCTCTTCCGTGTGCTTTTAACCACTCGATCTTCATCCTTGTTCTTCCCTAGCTTCAAGCTAGTAGTAAGCATCTTGAACACTCTTGGTTACTCCTACTTTTAGTGGTTAAAAGACTCATTATGTTGAAAATCATAAGAACATTAAAGGATATGAACATGAAACTTGAACATAAAGTATATGTACATGATGAATCTTGATGAAATAATGATGTTTTGCTCCTGAATGATGTTGTTTAGTGTGTGTATGTTACTTGCTTGATTTCTTTGGTTGACGATGACATGAAGCTTGCTAGATGAGGATTAAACACTTAATCTAGCAAGTAGGGGGATGATTAGGAGACAAACTAGAATAATCATCTTCTTGTCTAGTCATGAACTTGATAAATAAATGATTTCTTGAAAAACAATAAACAAACTAAGCTAGTAAATCTATAGATCTAAGATGCATGAGTAGTTTCTTCAAAGGAACCAAGCTAAAGATACAAGTTTTACTAAATCTTGGTTCTTAAACAAATAAACCTTACTTTTGGTGGTTAATAAAGTAAAGATACACATGTGTAACAAGAAAAATACAAGAAGTAGTATTTTTAGAAAATATGGTCACAAGTTGTGAAGAACTAAATTCTTTAAGAATGAAGCTTTTAAAGAAACAAACACACTTTAAAGAGTAACAAGACTTACTAAATGTGCTAGTAAGTTACTACACAATTTTTGTAAATTCTCAAGTTCATGAAATAGAGAAATTAGCATATATTGTTGTTGATTGTTGTTGAAAAATTGGTTGTTGATGAATTAAAAGAAAATAAACACATGTTTTGAAAACATGGGAAACCTCCATTTTTAGGGGAAACTCTGTCGAAATTTCTATAAATTTTGACACTTAGAAAAATATAAGTTTTTGAGAAACTTATTCCCTAAAAATGTATTTAAAAATATTACCAAGGTTTCCCTAATTTTTGGTGATAAGAAATGATGATTTCTTCAAGATTAAAATTTATGTTAAGTATGTATATATTTGAGAGAAAAATATATATTATTTGATCACCAACTTTTGTGCTAAGTGTATATAGTATGTGTAATACGTGCTAGTGTATTAAGACTTAAAAATACACTAAATACTCATGAGAAGTATAAACACAAAAATACACATACAACATACAAGATACATAATTCGGGTGCAAAGTGCAAAACATGAGATACTTATATTAATTTTTGAGAAAATAATATAAGTAAGACACTTAGTTAAAAATATAAATTATTTTTAACACAAAAAAACATATACAAAAGAGAGTGACTGTACTTGTGTGACACAAGTCTAGTGACTAACGTTAAGAAAACGCGTATAGGTCACGACGTTAATTAAGCAAATCCGGTGAAGTTTACGACGCTAGGAACGCAAAGTTGTGAGTTCATGCTCCCCCTTTTCTTTTAACTATTTTCAATTTTATAACTTCGGGGGTGAAATACATGTACAAATGTTACAATGTGTATAAATGGTATGATAACAAGAAACACACTTGGTGAGGACGAGAATCAAGTATGACGTGATATAAGAAATGATACGAGAAATCGTGTCACGAATAGGGTACCATAACCACCATTAATCAACAATATACCTAGACCGCAGAACAAAAGGTTAGCTCTAACGGGTGCCGGGCAGCCACACTCTTGGTGAGGGCGAGTACCGAGTAGTGGTTTTGTGTCTCAGAATATGCCAACTAGAAAAATGCCTAAGGTTTGGTGACTTCCTATGTCGTGTCACATGTTAATGGCCTTGCAACCCATTAACAATCCTGATACTTACAGGAATACTTTATTTACATAAATTCATACCATACTAAAACTTGATTTATACTTGAGTACGTGGGGTACTCAAGAAAACTTGAATTATACATGAGTACGTGGTGTACACATGAATACTTGATTTATATATGAAAACTTGATTTATACATGACACAAACTATGTTTTCATACAAAGTATACAAACGTGAAATACAAAAACTGCATGAATTCACACCAACATTATGTTGACGTTTTTTTTTTTCCAAAACTCACTTGTATTTCAGGTAACTAGGATGGATGTGCGCGCGGTCTTGCTTATGCTCTTGGATGTCGCTTATGTTTATCTTTAAATAAAGTTGTAAACTTTTTAAGACAATGTTTTATGCTACTTAGCGATGTAAACGCTAAACTTATGTTTTCAAATTATGGTGTTTGACGTTATTTTTACGAGCATGTAGCATGTTTACCTTTCGTATGCAATGAGAACCTTTCATGATCACACCTCGTGCTTCCGCCGCAGAAAGGGGTGTGACAGTTCTTAAAATCAGCAAATGTGCAGAAGAAGATAAAATGATGTATGCTTCCAACCTCTTTAAGGAAGAAGCCTTAGAATGGTGGAATACAATTCTTCAGCCAAAAGGAAGTGGCATGGCTTATGCCATGAACCGGGAAAAATTCAAGGAAATGGCAGAAAGGAAATTTTGTCCCCCTTTTGAAAAGGAACGAATGGCTAACGAGTTCCTAAATCATAAAATGATAGACGTGAATTGTCGTGAATATACGATAACGTTCTTCGAGTACGCAAGAATGGTACCAACTTTGGCTTCACCAGAACCCGTACTAATTTCTCGTTATATTTGGGGATTAGTGAGAGAAATCCGAGACATGGTCAAGGCCGCTAGACCACAGACTATTGAAGAAACAGTTGAACTAGCTAACATCCTGACAGATTGACTAATCCGCACAAAAGAAGAAAACAAGAAGAAAGAGTTAGCCCAAAAAATTTCCCAGGAATTGAAGAAGAAAGGAACTGAACCGTCATTGGAGCAACCTACCTGCAGAAGCTGTAACAAAAAGCATTCAGGAAGATGCCGTTTTAGGAGAACACCCTACTGTGACTTCTGCAAGATAACCGGGCATATAGAGGAAGAGTGTAGAAGGAAAACTAATATTTGTTTCAATTGCGGAGAAACAGGACACATTAAACCATATTGCCCGAAACTGACCAAAGCACCCGACAACAAGGCCAGAACCACAAACGGAGCTAAAAAGAACGTGCGAGCATTCGTACGTACTACGCAAGAAGCAGAAATGATTCCAGACGTAATCGCTAATATGTAATATCTAAGTTAAGTTATTATTTGACCCTAGTACAAATAAAAGTTTATAAATAAATGTATTATGTCATGTACTTCATCTATTCAAAACCATAACAAACTTGTTTGGTCTTCACTTTCATTAAATCATTTAATTGGTTACGACACCTTGTGGTGTCGTTTTCTTTAATTTGAAGCTTGTGCTAATCTCATTTTCACACCTGATGTACGGATTTATTTATTTAATTTCTGTTGGTTCATTATCTTAAACAATCTTAATACAATTAAGTGTTAAGATAAGAGTACACAAATTCATATCATATTCCGGTGTATCTCTAAAGTTTCTTTCATCATTAATCGAAAATTCTATGATATTCAATTGTTCTTTCACTATCAATTGAAAATCCTATAAGATTTATTTGAACTGAATTTCCAAAATTACTTCATTAAAACTTTCAGTTGATTACGAACACGGTGAATTTGGTCGGTCACCGTAATTATTGAATTATTCCAATCATTACGACACCTTGTGGCGTTGATATAAACTTGTAGTTTGGGCTAATCATAATCATACGAATCATGCAAAACCACGTACGTCTTTCCTTTGATTCATCATTCAAAAGTAGTCTTGATACAATTATGTATTAAAGACAATGATACACTAAACTCTGTTGTATTTCGGTGCATCCTTGCAATTCAATAAATGTAAACACATTGATTTTTTCTCATATCATAATTCGATAGTTGACAAATCATTTTCGTGCTTCTATTTCATTCGAGCTTGTTGATTCTGAGTCTTCCTCAGTTGACAATCAAAGTAAGTTTTCTTTTGATAATGAATACTATTGATTCTAAAAGTCATTTCACAACTTGTAAACATTCAACTTAGACATCTATTGATCATATAACTCTTTTGGCTTGAACCTAGTCACCTTGGAAATTATATCATTTCATCTCATTCAATTGGCATCGATTTCTGAAACTAATTCAGTTGAACCATCGAGTCCTATTTATTGTAAAACTCTGTATTCACAAAATTTGAACATGTTTTGATTCGGTGTCATTTACCTTAGTACTGTTCTAATCGACTAAGACGTAACATAACTTTAAGAAGACATCGTACCCCAAATCTCGAGGACGAGATTTAAAACAAGGCGGGGAGGATGTAACCTTTCCATTTTTATCATATAAGAATTATAGGTTGTTTAAATTTATTAACTAGTTTTATTTTTAATATAATTATTCGACCCATATAGTTTTAAAAACTATTTTATATAATTGGATGGAATGTTGTACTAATTAATTGGTTTGTATATGTGTGATATTTCTATTTTCTATATTAAAATAAAGTATATAAAAACTTATATATTAGACGGGTAGATTACGGGTAAGTTGAATGTTAGAAATATGAAGTACCCAGACGGGCCTAGGAACCGTTTAATAATTATAAAAATACATTATATGTGAACCTACCCCGTTTTTAATGAAACTTGTTTCAAAATGTAGATAAGATTATTGTCATTCTAATGAAATATTTATTATTTTATTAAACGTCATATTTTAGAAGTTATACACGCCAAATAAGTGAAGCAGCTGAATTAATTATAATATATATAAATAAAAAATATATTAAAAACTAACTTAGACATTAAGTGCACAGTGTGCACGTGTACACAACTTACGTGAAGACTAAGTTTACATTCAATATAAATAGTAGGCAATGTTCAACATTTCCTGTGCTTACCCATTTTTCGTTCTTTATCTCTCTCGCTCTATGTGCCTTCCATTTCTATTTTTTTCTTTAGTATATCAACTAGTATATTCCAAAACTCTGCCTCGTTTTAAGTGTTTTAACCCCTGATCATTGAGTTGATACGCTGTCCGATTGATCTAGTGCCACGTAACGCATGTCAAGGCTCTGCCTGACTAAGTCCGTTAGGGTTCTGTCTCGTGACGTAGGGATAAAGTTGAACTGGGTTATTATATTTAACGCGAGTGCATTATATATTTATTAAATAGCTCAGGAGTTATACCCAAGATTCTACCAGGAGGCTTTTAGTTGAACCCTAAAGTTACAAAGTGAGTCCATTCTCTTTTCTCACAGTTTTGTGAGTCATTCTCCTTTTTTATCACCTTTTTGTGATACAGTTATATTTAAAAATGCTTTCCAAAATCCTAAATATTTATCAGTTATACTTACAGTGATTAAATTTTTGTATTCTGCAATAACTACCGGTATGGGAGGTTTTATACATTACTTGACCCTCGTTACTGTTGGCCAAAAAGTTAGCCAATAGTAGCATGACCACAAGCACGGGGGAAATTGTGCCCCAGTAGCCATAGTCTATAACTAATATTTACATTACTATATTAAAATATTGAATATATCATATAAATTTATATAAGATATATTGCGGTTGGTTTGAGACACCTAGCTAGGCCAAGTTTGTCAAACAAAATTGACATGATAAATAAAATTATATATAAATAATGAAAAAGAAAAAGACTTAAATATATTTTACTAAATTATTAAACGTCATATATTTTCTACAAATAAAATATGTAATATACTAAATTATTACATGTTATATTTGACATAAATGTATATCATAATAAAATATGTCAAAAATAATATATTCTACGTTTAATATACTAAGATTATATTTTAAGTCTTAGTCACGTTAATATATTAAATTATAATATCGCAATTATTTAATTAATATATTATATTTGATAAAGTTATAGCTATTAATTTAACAGAAAATGATATCTTTCATTTTCTGGACTAATTGGTTTTGTGCCATTAGAAAATATATTTGACAAAGTAATGTCATGGGACACCACTAAGTTTAGAGTCACTAGTTGAGAGAATGATCAACAGTGGTATGACCATAATCACTAGTTGAGAGAATGATCAACAGTGATATGACCAGAAATATAACCACAGTCACTAGTTGAGAAAACGATCAACAGTTATACGACCACATGCACTAGTTGAGAGAATGATCAACAGTGTTATGACCCTAGTCACTTGTTGAAAGAATGATCAACAGTGATTTGACCACGTCACAGGAATCGCCTAGTGACAGATACGTTGAATAATAGTAAGATATAATTACTTGATAAACTTCACTATTGGACGAAAGTGAGCCAATGAGTGATTTGACCACATCACGGGAATCGCCTAGTGACAGATACCTTAGAATAAAAGTAAGATATACTATATATTTATTACTTGATAAACTGCACTATTGGACGAAAGTTAGCCAATGAGTGATATGACCACCGTCACATCGGAACTACCACCATGTGATAAATACTGATTGAGTTTTGGATAAATATAAACAAATATAAAAACCCTTGATGCTATAAAGTATAACAATATATTTTTATAAAAATGGAATGAACTTGCCAGTATTTATTACTGATAAAATGTTTTCAAAACGCGTTTCAGGTAATTTGCTGTAAAGATAATAGAAGCCAGCTATGGAGCATTGAAGGCTTAAATAAAGTGGCTATGAATACCTGAATAAAAGAAGAAATTTATGTTTTATTTATTTGGGTTTATCCCTATAAAAACAATTGAATTTAATATGGGTTTTAGCCCATTTATTTAATATTAAAAGTTGGTGTTTTATAAACTCTGAAATTATTTCCTAACTACGATCCTGATGAAAAATTTTCCGATGCGTAATTAATAAACACCGATACCATCTGACTGTCTCGCAGCTCCCGCTCCCAGGGTGGGGTCGGGGGCTGTGACATCCAATCACCTCCTAACTCATTTAACTCAAACCCTAATCAACCCGTTATAAATAGGAGCCTCCATACCCTCCTAAACACTTTCCAAATACTTAATCACTCTCAAAACACTTTAAAATCATCCATAAATTCTGATTTTTGAGCAGAATATCTTTGAAGTTCAAAGTGAGTTCTAACTCACTTCTACTACTTATTCCTTGAGTTTTCTTGCTTCAAAACACTTGGACAACATCAAGGTTTGTTACCCAATGTTCACTAAGGTGTAACAAGGTGGTACAACTCCGATTTTGATGTCCAAAGTGGGTTTACTTTTCTGCTTTCACTAAACTTTATATATGTTCATCTTTTAAGTTCATTTCTTGCGAAGAACTTGTACCCACCTTGTCCTCAATCTAACCCATGAATGTGGGGCTTGTGTGTGGTTATTCTCCATCAAGTTTATGGTCCAAGAACTTCTAAATTTTCTGTTTTGATAGGGTTTAGACAACCCACAAGTGATGAAACCATCCAAGTTTGCTATAGTTCATATGGCAAGACTTGTGTTTTGGTAAAGGTGTGAAACATGGAAGCCTTGGCTATCCAAACTCATTCCACCACCTCACTTGATGTTTTATTATGATTCAACTAAGTAGTTTCCTCGTCCTAAAGTAAGTTAACCCCGCCTTGCCTCCGATATTTGCCATGTTGGGTATGACATGCCCGGGTTGTTCTTATTTAGTTACTTAGTATCTTAGTAGATTAGTTGTATTTTACTTTCATTCACGACCAACCGGGTTTACCAACTAAGTTGGTAAACTTTGTGGTGAATCATACAAAGAGGTATACATACCTCCATGCTTGACTTACATGAATTCTATGATATTTATTATATACATAGCCAAATTTTAATATTAACCGGTTGATGGTTAAATGTTATGAATATAGGTTACTTTATCTTCGTTCTAAATTCCTCGTTATTGATTCTAATGGGAAAGTTAGGACCCATGAAATCACATAAAAATCTTAGTGTCAAAACGAGTGTTTAGGACACGATATATTTTCGTGTACATACTTTTTATATACTTAAAATCCGAATCCGAATCTTTCACCAAATCTGAAAACTCACACACCTCCGTTTTCCCTTGTTGGGTAACTTCAGGATTCCATCTCCAACAACTATCAAATTTGCGGTTTAAAACAAAACCGTGAAAGTACATGACCCCTTTCTTTTTAACACTTTTGAGTGAAATGCGTGTAACTTATCAAAAACGCACACATACACTTATAAACATGCTTACAAACATATAATCCAATATACATGCTTGATACGATATACTTGAACTCATACATGATACTTGTTGCTATATACTTGTCATTAACTTCGTACGAGCCTCCTTTAACATGTATAACGCTATAGGATTAACGCACCACCTGTATTCTTGAGGCCATGTTAAGAAAACAAAATGGTCTTATCATTGCCATGATAGGATTACGCTAGCGGGTATCTTTGGGTTGACAATTATAGTTGCAACATAATATTGCGATGTTAGGTTCTTAGTATCCGAATTTTTCCATGTGGATTCATTTAAACTTTGATACTTATGCAAGTTCTTAAACTTGCATGCTCGCCAATACTTTATGTATTGATCTATACTTTAATATGTATTGAAGGAAATCGATGACGATGATGATGAATGAAATCTAATAGGGAGACTAGAAATGCACCTTTAAATTTTTAGTACTTCTGTGGTATTTTGTTTCTTGATTAAGTTGTTGTATTTTCTTCAAAGCGATGTACTTGAATTTAGCACTGAAATGAAATTTTGATTTTATTAAATATTGTCACATATAGTGTTATGAATTCTCTTGCAATCTCGTTTTCGTCTCACTCCGATGTTTTCGCTATCGGTTGGGGTGTGACAATATCTCTCTATATCTGAAGACTTATACATAATCTTATATACCCACTTACAACCTATAGGTTTTCTACCAGTAGGTAAATCAACAAGATCCCAAGTTTTGTTTCTATTAAGCGCCTCAATTTCATCATTCATGGCATTTATCCAGTTTAGATCTTCATAATGTTTAGGCTCAACTGTTTTATTCAATAAAGAAGTAAAACAAAAATTTTCATTAGACTAAAGTGAGTAATTTACTACTTTTTCTATACCATATTTAACCTTACCCTCAACAAAAAAGTCATTAAATTTTTTAGGAAAAACCGTATTCCTAGTTGATCTTCTAGGAGCATTTACAAATTCAGAATCCTCTGTGTCACCCTCAGAAGTTTGTTGAGTTTCATTTGTAATACTCACATGCTCTGCCTTATCAACCTCTACATCAGGTTCACTTGTCTGCTGTAACTCAGCCATGACACTAGGTGAACCATGTGAAGTTGATTGCTGAGTATCACGTGTTCTTACATCTATCTCATTGTGATCCCTTCTATCATCATCAGGATCATCAACAGTATTAGAATGTTTGAATTCTATATCATCATACAAGTCAAAAAAGTTCAATGAATTTATATTCTTATTTTGTACAAAATCAAAGAACTCAAAAACAGTTTTCTCTTTAAAAGGAAAAATTGTTTCATATAAAATTTAATATCTCTTGAAAAAAATAATAGATTTGGTATCAAGACTAAACAACTTATATCCTTTTTTCTTATAAGAATACCTAATGAACACACATTTTTCAGCTCTACTATTGAGCTTATTACTTTCATTTAAAACTGTACAAAAACATAAACATTCAAAACTCTTAAATGTTCTAAGAAGGGTTCAAAATTATAAAACATCTCATAAGGAGTTTTTCCAGCAATAAAAGAGGAGGGAGTCCTATTAATAAGATATGCAGCAGTTAGTACACATGTCTATGCTTCCTCTCAACAATTCCATTTTGTAACATTCAACAAATGTCCATGCTTCCTCTCAACAAATTTCTATGCCAAAATCTAACAGGAAGGTTACTTTGAAACAATAAAGCCCTAGTAACATTCAACAAATGTCTATGCTTCCTCTCAACAATTCCATTTTGTTGAGGTGTATGGGCACAAAAAGTTTGATGTATAATTCCATTTTGTTTACAAAACATACCCATCTGATTGTTTTTAAACTCTGACCCATTGTCACTTCTTAAACATTTAATTGTTTGTTTAAATTGAGTATGTATTATGTTTACAAAAGTTTTTATATTTTCAAAACCTTCAGCTTTACTTTTCATTAAACATACCCATACAGTCCTGAAGAAATCATCAACAATTGTCAAGAAATACTTATGTCCATCCCTGCTTGCAACTCTATAAGGGTCCCAAACATCTAAGTGAACCAACTCTCCTATACTAGAACTTTTGTGTTCAATTAATGGAAAAGCTTCCTATGTTGCTTGGCCCTGTGACACACATCACAAGGACCATGATCAGACTCAATTAAAGTGTTTAACTTATTTTCAAAACCTTAGCAGCCTGATCAGCAAGGTGTCCTAACCTAGCATGCCATAACTTGTAAAGACTAACACTATTATTACACACCTTATCAGATAAGATAGTATTTCCACATGTATACAATCCTTCAACTTGACTACCAGTCACTAGGACTTTCCTGGTGGGCAAGTCCCGTATGTAACATTTAAACTCATCAAAACCAATATAAAGTTTATTATCTCTTGCTAGTTTATGAACTAAAATCAAGTTAACACAATATTCAGGGATAACAAACACATCATATAAAATGACACCCTCAACCAGTTTTAATGAACCAATTTTACTTACATATGCACTAGTCCCATTAGGATGTTTAAATTGAATTTTCAAACTAGAAACATTAACAAAATCATATAAACTTTCTTTAAATTTTACCATATGATTGTTTGCCTCTGAATCTATGATCCAACCAGTTCATATCCCAACATTTGAACCAAAACAATACACATTACAACAAAATAACTCACCTGAAACATTATAGCTTTGTGGTCTTTCAGGTGCTTTATCTTTTATCAAACTCAAAAATTTTGACAACTGATCAAAAGTCAAAGATGAAACAGGAACATTAGACTCATCAACATAACCATGAACATTATTACTAGTACTACTTCTTTTCCCCAAATTCCCTCTAGGTGGTTTCATCCAAGAGGGATATCCAATCAATTCAAAACACTTATCAATAGAATGACCTAGTTTGTTACAATGAGAACACTTTAAATTCTGATTTAGATTCTTAACAAATTTCTTCTTATTATCATTTACAGAACTAGTTTTAAAAAAGAAGCCAACAATATGATCCTTGGACACAGTTGTATTAGAGTTCCTATGTGAGTCTTCCCTAGAAACAATTGAAAAAGCTTCTTTTATAGTTGGAAGAGGCTCTCTAATAAGTAAACTTGTCCTGATAGATATATATCCATTATCTAAACCCATTAAAAATGCATGAGTTTAATCAAATGATTAAAATTGTTATACTGAGTTGAGGCATTACATGTACAAGTAGGGATTTGTAAAATTTGATCTAGTTTCTATCACATAATGTTCAACTTGTGATAGTATTCAGCCACAGACAAGCCAGATTAAATGAATTAATTTTCTGATATACATCAAACACAACCGACCCATCTACTTGTCACTTAACTCTTTCCAAACCTCAGCAGCAGATTTGGAATAAACATGACCCAAATAAAGTTCCTCTGACACTGAATTTAAAATCCATATTAAAACTACCGAATTACACCTCTCTCATTGTGTTTCAAGAATATCATTACCTTCAGGTTTTACAAACGTCCCATCAATAAACCCAATTTTATTTTTCACCTTTAAAGCAAGAGTCATCGCATTTGCCCACACAGTATAGTTTTCCGTTCCTTTCAGTTTTGTACTACCAAAAGTCAGATTTGTGGAATCACTAGCATGCAAGTATAATGGATTAGACTAAATTGTAAAAAACAACTTTTATGTTATACCTAAACTGCACTTCATACCTTTCACTTTAAAATCAGCAAAACACAACCTTTATGTTCATATATTCATACAGGGTACAACCTTTACCACTAACCTTGTTTATTTTCTTGGTTAACTACCCTCACATGCGTTGCATGTGAGGGTATTATTGTCATTTCTACATTGTCTTCCCTAATTGATCCCACTTAGACCCAGAAAAATCCCCTGTCTTCTTAAAAAAAACCTTGTTATTTAAAAATATCAAAGCCACCAAAAAAACTCCTCAAACAGAAAATACAAGATTCAAACATACACTTTGATTTACTATTAAACCTACCAAATCTATCTACTATAATAAAAGAAACCAACTTTTGGACACGTGTCATTCATTGAAGGTATCCTCAAATCTATACTTATCTTGTATTAACTAAATAAATAATAAATTAATATTAAATCTATCATACTTTAATAAAATATTATTATACTTTTAGTCACTCAGAATATCGAATCAACTTTCTTACATCCTCCAAACCAAATGGTGAATTAGCTATTTACAAGAATTGTCAAGTTCCCATGTAAATCCAAAATAGAAAAACTATTCATAAAAAAAAACTCTAGAAAAACTATCAATAATTAAAATAATCTTCAAAATATTGTTGAAATCCAATACCAATGATAATATAACGAATTTAAATATCATTTGTGTAAGTTTAAACATGTGAAGAGAAGTTTATTTAATTAATTGATGTAATGTAGGGTAGGAATAAGTTTTGCCGTTAAAAAAAGGTTAGATAACTTGATTATCGTTTTTAATAATTTATTAAAAATATAACTTTTTTTATTATTTGGTATACAAAATTATATTTATTCAGCTCGTGTAAAACACGGGGTTTTTAAAAATATGAATTTTTATTATTATTTACTATACAATGTTACATTTATATAACCCGTGTAATACACGAAGTTTTTAAAGATATAACTTTTTTATCATTTGCTATGTAAAATTAGATTTATTCAACACGTGTAATACACATGGTTTTTTAAGGATATAACTTTTTATAAGGTCCATAACGGGAAGCTGCAAATTGTTGAATTCTGTTTTTAAAGCTGCAAGCGCAGCGCCTGTATTAACACCATAAGTAGCGGATTTGGTAATATCCCAATCAACCTTACAAGCGTTATTCACATGATGAGAACACTCTGCATAGCCTTCGGAATATCCATCATTTCGCGCAGCAACCACCAAACACGCAATAGTTTTATCCAGCTCTTCAGAATTTAACACTGATTCAACAACCTACAAGAACAAAAGATAAATAAAAGAAAGGCGCAAAGCATTCCCGCAAAAGGAAAAAGTAACTTACACAGGCAATCCCACGCTCTTTCAACCACAGCATATCGCTTTTCAAAGGCTCCAACTCGCTCTCTATTGTTGCCCGCGCCGTTTCAGAAGCCTCTAGTTTTTCTTCAGTATCAGTCAGACGGCGAGAGGTTTCGGTTTTCTCAGAACGCGCAAGTTCCAGGTCTTTCTTGAGTTGTTCCTGATCAGAAAGCAAAGCAGTGAGTTCTTCCAACTCTCTATCTCTAAGAGCAAGGGTGGCGCAAGCTTGTACCTCTCGTTGTTCACTTCGCTCCCTGTGCGAGCGCGCCTCATTCCGCGCAGCTTCAGCATCAGCCTTCTCTTTCTTTAACTTCCCAATCTCCGCATCCTGTTTCTTCAATTTCTCAACCTCAGCCTTGAGATTATTGATAACATTGCGGAGATTCATCTTCTCGGAGTTATCTTTTTCACATATTTTCTTCCAGTTCTTGCGCTCCTCGGAAAGAAGAGCAGCTTCGGCTTCCGCTTTTCTCTTCCAGCCCGCAACGGACTATTCTTCAGTTTTCCGATCAGCTTCAAACTTGGCCTGATCAGCTTCCAGCTTAGCCTTCAACTGGGCAATCTGGTTTTCATCATCAACAATTTTCTTCCTGGACACCTTGAAAGCATCCCACTCCTTGTGCACACTATGCCACTCACACACTATGCGATGAGTGGTCGATGCATGAGAAGTAGCTCCCTCAAGGTAGGTGTGATAAGTTTGCTCATGAAGCCGGTTTTCCTGAAATTTAATCTCCCCTGGCGGAAATATCCCCTACAACCAGTCCCGACACACGCGCCAATCTGAGAAAGTATCACCCTTCTTCAGGTTCCAAACAGGGACGTGAGTGTCGGAAGCATCTTTTTCCGAATAAGTTCTATAGTAATAATCCCCAGAGTCTCATCTGGGCGGATTGGGGAATTATTGCCAGCATCAGAGAATGAGCTTTGATTTTCAGCAGAAACCTTCTCAGTATTTTCAGGCATAGAACCAGAAACTTTAGAAGGAGATGCCGTAACAGGGGTTTCTTCAGCAATTTTCTCTTTCTCCAACTCATGAACAGCAAAATCAGGGGCTTGTGGGTCACCAGCACCATCCACAACCTCTGGACTAATAACCTTTTCTGCATCCGCAGAAACGTCAACAGGTTTATCAAGATCCTCAACTCCAACAGTTTCTTTGCACCTCCCTCGGAAACATCAAGATTCTTTTGCTGATCGGCAACAGGAGCGCGCGAAGGAGAAGGTGGGAGATCTTCGTTAACCACAGGCAGCGGTTATGTGGGAGCACGAGAAGATGGGATTTCTGAAAAAACAAAGTCTATAAACATTCAATGCGCATAAGAAGAAAACAAAGAGGACACTTACTAGGAGCAGACTCCGAAATAAAGGCGTCCAGATTGCCTTTCCTGGTAATCTTCTTCCTTTGAATCTTCTCTACAGGCTGACCTTCAGCCTCAGCGCCAGTCTGTTTTCTTTTCCCTGCTTTATTCCGCACGGTGGGCGCCAATGAAGAAACACCGGATAAAAAGACCAGAATCAGATTATCCAGGGGTTATGTTCTGCATAAAAAGGGTGGTTCTCTCTCGTTCGATTTGATGGGACAGACCTTCTTCTCCGGTGAACACTGCAAAACAGAACACCGTTAGCCTCGTCACGGGGAAAATGGAGGTTTCCTCCGTGACCCGACTCCGGCGTGAGAATAAGTATGTGTTTATAAAGAAGAAGAAGTATTGACGAAGTGTGTGTAACTTGAGGTTCATACCTGAATTACTCTTATATTTATAGCCGGGAGTTTGGGCGGGAAAACTCGTTGATGAAATATTAACGGAAGATGCTAACCCCGTAAGCGGTTATTTTTCCTTCCGTTAATCATCTTAATCTGACGTGAGTGCACACGGATCGCTATTCAGATCCACGGCTGGGGAATTGCCACGTGGAAAGTGGGCAATTGGAGGTTTTCCTCCAATTTCATGCCATCATCGTGATTTCAGGGAGGCCTGAGATGATGTCACGTGTCCAGGCGGTTATAACCGTCTGGTGGTGCACGATTGAGCCTTCTAGAAGGTTATTGCCATAATCCGGTGTGACTCCTTATCGTGTGGCACCGGTTGAGTAAATAATATCCAAGTCTGGGTATTATTAAGCGGAAGTGTTTAACTTAGGATTTTCATCCTTTGTTTGTTGAGGAAGGCACAAGGGTTTATTAACTTCCTTTTGGCGCGCAGGTGTTGCCTGCTATCTTTCTCCTAAGCTTTCTTTGTAGGACCAGTGCGCGGCCGCGCAAGGTCAAAGAGGGCTAAAAGATAAGGTTGTGGTCTGGTCTCAAGTACTTGATATGAGGTTTTTGGGACCTTACCCCTTCATAATTTTTTTATTATTTGGTAGATTTTTCAACTCGACTATACACGGGGTTTTTTTAAAGATACGATGTTTTTAGTAATTAATATACAAAATTATATTTATTTAATCTGTGTAATACACATGGTTTTTAAAGATATAACTCTTTTTTAGATCTATTCAACACGTGTAATATACAGGGTTTTTAAGGATGTAATTTTTTATTATTTGGTAGATTAATTCAACGCGATTATACACGAGTTTTTTAAAGATACGACGTTTTTAATATTTAGTATACAAAATTACATTTATTTAATCTGTGTAATACACATGGTTTTTAAATATATAACTTTTTTTATTATTTGATATATAAAATTACATTTATTTAACTCGTACAATATACGTGGTTCATAAAGATATAACTTTTTATTATTCAACCTGTGTAATACACGGGGTTCTAACCTAGTTATTTAACTAAAAAATATGTAAATTTGTTACTGTTTCGACGTAAGTTTTTCATCAACAGTAATATGATTCATTAGATCTTAAAAGAATATATTAACAACTTCAACAATCAGTTGCAAAGAATAATAAAAAAGATGTCGCCGGAAAAGAACGAGTACCGCCGTCATCATCGGATTTCGGCACATACAGTGAGGTCGGGATGGACTTTGCCGTTGCCGCTGATTTTTGCCCCATCAGACCACTAAAGAACTTCCTCTAGTTGAGCATCGTTTGATTTCTCAACACCCCACTATCACAGATCTATAGTCATAATCAAAAGTTTGTGGCCATGGTAGCAGATTCAAAATAGAAAATATAAAAAAACTGAGTCCATCAAATAAGTTTGTGACCATGTCTCTGGCGCCTATGTCGGAGTTGTCGCCGGAAACCTTTACTACACCTAATCGAAGAAAAACCCACCTGGGCCATCAAACCCTAGCTTCGTTGTCATCTTCTTTCCTGGAGGAAAACATGTCCCCAATTTGCATGTTGTATTTTTTTAGATATTAGAATCATTGTGATTAGGGTTCAAGGTGAAAGGATTTAGAAAATTTGCAGGTCTAGTTTGTTGAGTGAAAAGGATAAGACATGGAAAAGTTGCAAGTTTGGTTTACAGTGGGTTATTAGTTAGAAAGAATTATTAATTAAAAAGACTTAGGAAATGACAATAATACCCTCACATGCAACGCATGTGAGGGTAGTTAACCAAGAAAATAAACAAGGTTAGTGGTAAAGGTTGTACCCTGTATGAACAAATGAACATATAGGTTATGTTTTGCCGATTTTAAAGTGAAAGGTATGAAGTACAATTTAAATATAACATAAAGGTTGATTTTTGTAATTTTGTCAATGGATTATCAGGTTCAAGTTTACTAATCAAAGTCTCACCAAACAAATTAAGAAGATCAGCCATCAGAACAATCAACACAACACCAAGGAAAACAAACAAGACACAACAAATAGTCACAAAAACCCCCTAATAGCAAATTTGTGCCAGGGGCCAGATAATAGGATCGTCACTCTATAGGTGTCTACCCAGCAACATTAATGCCTAATGTAAAAATAAACTTGGTGTGTTTATCTGTACCCTAATTGCAAATCTCACCAAGGTTACGATCATCAAGAACAAGATCTGGTAAGAATCAAACCCTAAAAGAAGGGATATTCAACCAAATAAACCAGATACACTATATAAGAACAAGATCTAATACAAATCAGACAAGAACCCGCAGTGGAAATAAGATTTAAAAACCTAAACCAACGATTCACCCCAAGAGCTGTCAAGGCTCTGATACCATGTCAAAATTACACGGACTAAAACCAGAAACCTTTATTAACTACAAGATAGACCAACAACAAAGATTCAAACACAAACAATCACTCTTCTCACAAGCAGATCATTAATACGATGAGCCACATACACTCAAATACTAGATCTAACTAAATGACACTCGATCTCAACAAGAGATCATCACAAAAGATCAATCAGAAATGTAACCCTAAGAGAGAGAAAGTATGTGATGTAAGAAAGCTCTGGAAGACTGAATGAACTCATCATTGTGATGAGTTCAATATATAGCAGCCAATGTTGGGGTTTAGATGAAGTCTAGAAACGTATCAAGTCAAGCCCACACGCAACTTAAACTCTTCAGCAGTGCCAAGCCCAATAGTCTTCATATCAGCAGCCCAATAGCTTTAGGCCTTTCATAAGTCCAGCCTGTGTTCCACTGAGACGGATCTAGAGCTAATTAGGGGGTTCCCAGGAACCCGTTCGGTCTGTAACTTATAGTGTTAAGTTATATAGAAAATTCTGAAGGAACCCTTTAATATCTTGTAGGGGAACCCAATAACCAAATCTATAAAGTTGTAAACTGGTTCGATGCGCGCCTGGTAAACTTGAGTTCTTAAGTTCGAGTCTAATAAGGGCTATATTCCTATTTTTTTATTTCGAGTTCTTAAGTTCGAGTCTATTAAGGGCTATATTCCTATTTTTTTATTTCGTGTCTGATTTGGATAATGTGTTTGAAAGTTGATGAGATTCTTATCCTTAAAACTTGGGAATTTGACATTAATTGGAATCAAGGGTCTTGGTCTTGTTGTACTCTAAGAAATAATTAGTTATTCAGAAAGATGTCCTAAAGAACTATGTATGATTCAAGTTCGACTATTTAGATACGAAAAGGAACGCAAAGCCTTCTAAAGTTAGTTAATGTGCCAAATTTCAATAGATGGTTTCTTGAAAAAGGATTGTTAGTGTAGACTTAAAGTAAACATACTAGGTTAGATCAATAACATTTTTAACAGAAAAGAGGATCGATTTTATTGCCTTCGTGAAATACAAATTTGCTAGCCAGAGCTAGAAAGTCATTGCATGTTCTCATTATACATCGCCTAATTTTGAATTAGGATTACACCAAAATTGTTCTAATTTTCTACCAAGATATCCTCCATTCGTCCTCTATGTTTCAGCCAGAATAGTGAGCATTCTTTTATTTCTTCGAATATCTTTTGAGTTGGAGCATTCTTTGATGTCTTCGAATATCAATAACTAGAGTAAAAGATGAAATCTCGTAGGGAACAACTGTTGGTACGATTTTTTTATTTGTAAAGATCATCTTATTTATATTGCGTGTTTTTAAATTTATCATGACGATGTTTTTTTCATTATTATATTGTATTTTTATTATGTGATAAACCTTAGCTGACCCGAACCGTTGAACCGACCCGTATCTTTTTTATGTTCGGGCGTATAATATTGGAACGTTAAAAAGGGAACCCCTTGGAAAAAAATCCTGGATCCGCCCCGGTCAATGCTCCACTCCATCATAAGTCCAACATTAATATGCAACAGAAACACATTAACGCATGTTAAAACAATAAAAATGTAAGGGTAAATTACTTTTTGAGTCCCTGTATTTTATGGGTTTTAACTAGTTGAGTCCAAAAGCAAAAAGTTTAACGACCTGAGTCCCTATAAGCATTTTCCTTAACCATTTGAGTCCAAATTTTTAACAATGTTAGAATTTTTTGGTTAAGTATTGTTAAATGACCAAAATACCCTTATAATTAAAAAATAAAAGAAAATATTTCTCTCTCTTATATCTCTCTTTTTCTCTAAATTCTGCATCTCTCTCATCTTTCTTTCTCTCTCATCTCTCTCACCTTCATCCCCCAACCACAAAACAGAAATCCAGAATTCAACCTTCATATCTCTTTCTTTCTATAAAAATGGCTAATCGAAACCTATGATCATCATGTAACAACACCGTATCTCTCATCTTCCTCCTCCTCATCATCATCACCATATCATCATCATCAATGGCAGAAACCGATTCATCTATTCCTGGATCTGTATCAGCACCAATAGAAGAAGCAGCAGTCCATATCGTCTACACCGATCGACCTCAACACAAAGAACTCGAAGATGATCACATTCGCACGCTCTCTTCGGTCCTCAGAAGGTCTTGTTTCTCGTCTCTCTCGTTTTATTGATGCTTTATGTGTACAAAATTTTGTTAATAATTGAATTTTTGTGTAGCTTTTTTAAAATTGTGTCATTTGTTTGTGTAAAAGTTATTGTTAGTAAATTTTTTAAACGAAGGTGACTAAGGCGATTTTGGTAGGTGAGATTTGGGAGAATCAAAAACAATTTTTAACATCAGATCTTCAAGAACAAGATCTTCAACGGCTTCAAAAACAATTTCAGCTCTGGAATTTTGTAGATTTATTAGAGGAATTTGGTGTTGGATTTGGAGTGAAGAAAGTCGTTCATACAATTGTGGGTAGGTAGATGTTTGAGCATCAATCTGACTTTTTGGTTGTTTAAGCCCTAATTTTATTTGTAAAATATGACTTTTTATTTTGCTTACTAATACAAGTTGTAAGGATTTGATGAAGATGAAGTAAAAGTCATATTTTGATGATACTGATGAAGATGAAGTTGTAAGGATTTACGGATGATACTGACTTTTTATTTGTAAAATATGACTTTTATTTCGTCTTCAACAGATGGGGATAATTTATTGAGCCGTTTATCTTTTTTGTTTCTGCCTAAAGAGTTTTGTGGTGGTGGAGGTGGAGTGGTGGTGTGGGGGTGACGGTGGAGTTGCAGTGGTGGTGATGGTGTTTTGTGGTGGAGGGATAGAGGTGGTTTAGAGAGAGAAAGAAAGATGAGAGAGATGCAGAATTTAAAGAAAAAGGGAGATACAAGAGAGAGAGAAAGAAATCTAACAAAAAGAAATTAGTTTTTTTTTTTACTTTTTTAACTATAAGGGTATTTTGGTCATTTAACAATACTTAACCAAAAAATTCTAACAGTGTTAGAAATTTGAACTCAAATGGTTAAGGAAAATGCTTATAGGGACTCAGGTCGTTAAACTTTTTGCTCTTGGACTCAACTAGTTAAAACCCATAAAACACAGGGACTCAAAAAGTAATTTACCCAAAATGTAATAAAAGTGCAAGTGTATACTAAGACTTTTCAACAATAACTCGTAACAGACTTGATCAACGGCCGGTGATTGCTTCCGTTGCCGGCATTAACCATGACAATTATCAACTGTCTCCAACATCTACCATCATTAAGCATCCTAGCAACCATTATCAATCGTCCCTTTGCAAACATCATTTCATCCATCACCACATATACTATCAACAAACGCAGCGTATCGGGTTTACCTCGTTCGCCAATGCATAAAGTTCCTTCCGACCCATACAGTGGCGGATCTAACTATTTTTTTCCAAATCATACGAGGTTCTCACTAATTTTTTCCATTTTTTCTAAACCGAATGGGTTCCTTGAAACCCACAAAAGTGACCTAGATCCGCCTCTGGACCCGTATAACCTTCTGACCCGACGGTGATACGGCAGGGACTAACGACAATTCGCCATGGTGGTTGTGGGGTTTGACCATGGTGGTGATAGCTTCGTTGAAGAGAGAGAGAATACCTCTCTTGTTTTCTGACTAGAGAAATTGATGAGAGACAATTTATGGTCAAATGAGAGGAAGCGTGGCATGCTCAGATGAGTTGATAGAAATAAACGTGGCAGCAAAACCAAGCTTCATGTGTAAAGCAATACGCATCAGCCAAAACTTTCAACATGCAAACAATACAAACACACAACCAAAAAGTACAACAACCACAAGCATGAAACAAAAATGAAGCACAAGTTACAACAACAATATGCACTAAGTTGTTAATTCGTATTATTTAAATTTAAATTTAAATAATAACGAGAAGGGTATTCATATACATGAAGTGTTGGGAGCTTCTACGAGGATGTCCTAAATGGTCTAACGTATTGACCATGACGTCTAGTAGTAGCCGTAAAGCTAAACGGTCCAAAACCTCCTCTTCGATTGATCCGAAAACACCCACTTTCGATGCTTGAAACGTTGATTTAAACAATCTTATTAATATTAATGAGGATGAGGAAGTGGAGTTGCCCCGACCGCCCGGTAGAAGAAGTGGGAAAAGGGGGAAGGGAGGAGTCGTCTTCGGCGGGTGTTGAAATGAAACAAGATTTTGAAGAGATGAACTGACGACTTCAAGACATAAGTGACCTTGGCCATAGGCGTTTGGAAACAATGCAAGAAAGAGATGCCGAAAACAAAAAGTTCGTCGCGGTTCAAGAAGCGAGGCAAATGGAGAAAGATATCGAGTTTATGTCTAAACCGATCGATCACCTTCAAGGAGAAGCGTTGCTCCTAGCTCAAATGCGTAGGCAACAAATCCGTGACAAATACGGACTTTAGAGCTATATTTTGCATGTTTCGTCTTTAATTTTTAGTATTTTAATTAATGGTAATGTAATTTTTATTTATTTCATGAAATATTAATTGTTTTAGTTTAAAAAAATTAATAATTGAGTAATCATTGCATGGGGCATTATATCACTACACCCATTTTAACTTTAAGTCACATAATGCTACTTTGCTGACTAGACTGCCACATGTCGGCTCATACGCAAGGGAGAGACTTTAAATTTACCCACCACTATACATAGTCTTAGTTGGAAAATTCCGAACATTTTCCGACAAACATTTATTTTATTTAAATGAAAATAAACAATCAATTCTGACGAACTTCCAACAAAGTTTTATTTTGCCAGGTTTCTGTTTTTTGTCCCAAAAAAAATCCTAGAAAAACTGTTAAGTTTTCTAGTAGTGTCAAATAAGTCATTGGCCATATAAATGAAAGGGTGCTACTGAATAGTGGATATAATCATATTTATGTCAGCTGGTCATAATGTGAATACGTACATGACCAACTGACATAGATATGATTATATCCACTTTTTTTTCTTCTTTTTTTTGAATTACTGAATAGGAGGATATAGTTTCATTTATATGGCAAATGACTTATTTGAAAGATGTCACGAAAGTCACTACTAGAGGTCTAAGTGATCAGATTTAACTTAAAATGACCAAACTATCTTCATTTGAGGTCTAAGTGATCAGATTTAACTTAAAAAATATAAGGAGTTTTAGGGCAAAGGCCGGAGCGTATAAGAGTATGCAAACATATAGTACATCTTTTTGTAATTTTGAAATGTAAATAACACACTTTGCAAAAAACGGATATAAACATAAATGATGTTTTCTATAACTTACTCTAAATAATAACTAACTTTCGTAATTGTTAAATTTAGGTCAAAATAGAAAAATTAATCATTAAATAGTAACCAAGATTCATATACATTTCACCCAGATGTCTCGGTTCGTCCCTTCACCCAGATGTCCCTCGAAAATGGCCTAAGCGAGAATCAAACCCGTATCTCCACCAGGGAGGGCATGCCTTTTGACCACCGGAGAAAGGACAGGATTGAAACACCTAATAAAATAAGTTAATTTTAGGGTGACTTAAGTTTACAACACCCAATAACATTACAAGTATTAATTAGCTCAAACACTACTCCTGTAATATATAAAGATTATCATTTTACCTTGTTCAAGGGTATCAGCCGGAAATAGATAAGACTATAAGCACACATAAAGACAAGTAGATACAACATACAAGCAAATTGACATAAAACAATCTCTCTGCATTCAAATCACACCTACGAATAGTTTAAACTGTATCGGATTAAACTTTATTGAAAACAGACAAACAAACAAAATGTTGGTAAATAGTATTGGATTAAACTTTACTGGATACATAATCAGCATTGGTTGCTTCCCAAATGGTGGTGCCATCACAGGTGCAGAGCTTCTTGTAGTTCTCACCAACTCCTGCACTTCTTGCTACAACCGCTGCCGCAAGCCCAGCATCACCCCTGTCTTCATTTTCATACACCGCTATTGCTCGACCAATAAGATCCGCGATTTTAAGGTTCTTTTTCACACCCGAGAAGAACGCTTCACCGTTCTCATCAGCCTCTAGTGTTCCCAGGTCACCGAGCGCCTACATATATTATTATTTAACCAGAAGACGATTTATTTTTTATATAAGAAAAGGTTAATGCCATAAAAAGCCAACATACTTTCGTTTTTCTGCGCAAAAAAAAAAATCCAAACTAATTTTTGGCACATTAAAGTCCCTAAACTTATAAAAATACACGAAAAAGTTTCTAATTTTAGCATATGTTAAAGTCCCTAGACTTGAAAATATACACAAATAAGTCTCTAATTTTAGTATATGAAATTCAATTAACCTAAACTTGTAAAATATACACGAAAAAGTCTCTAATTAGTATATTAAAAAGTCAATAAACTTGTATAAAAATGAACGTACTAATAAGTTTTTTTAGCATAACTTGTTAGCTCCAAAATTGATAAAAATAAGATGATCTGAATTGTTTTGTGCAAAAAGTATTGAATATCACTTTATCTAATTTACCTCGAGCCAAGCCGAGCCGAGCCCGAGCTTTGGGTGTTACTTGCGATCCGAACTCGATCTCAATATAGTAGGCTGGAACCGAGCGGAGGTCGAGCTTCAAAAAACATGATGAGCTGAGCTCGAGTAGCAGAAGGCTCAGACTCAGGCTCAGGCTTGGCTCGGCTCATTTACACCCTTACTGGTGGGTAACAAGTCATTACTTTATTTTTATTTCACAGGTACATGCATTCTACAAAAGTTTAGGGACTTGAATATACCGATATTAGGTTGAGGGACTTTTTGTGTGTATTTTTGACAAGTTTGGGACTTTAATATACCGTATAATAAACAGCCTACATACACTACACCAATTAAAAGTTATTGATATGTTAATAAAATCTGACCTTTTCTTCTGACAGCTGATTAACAGGATTAAACACTTTGCCAGTACTGGCAGCGCCTCGAGTAAGATCACCGAATTCGTTTATGGACCAACCGTGTTTTCCAGGTGACAACCCACTGAAGTTGGCTTCGATTCTAGCCAATTCCATACTCACTTGAGCCAGACGGACCACCCCAAATATTTGTGGGCCTTTGAATTCAGCAACAGCAGCAGTAATTAAGACATCTGAATGGCAAAATGGGCAGAAAGAGAGTTTAGAGGGTTTTTGAATGTGTTTTGAAATGGATTATTTGACTCACTAATGTTAAATAATCAGTCATATTATTCAGAAAGTCGGAAGTGATTATCAGATAAGTCAGTTTCATGATGCACAATCAAATGACTGTTTTAGGGGTGAGCATGAGTCGGTTTGGTTCGCTTATGGCTAAAAATCAGCCTATAATGGAGGTTTTAATTATTAGATTTTCTATAACCGACTGGTTTCGGTTATAAAGAAGAATAAGTGACAACTGATATTTTATTTACAAGGTTCGGTTAATTTGGTTGACCATGGCTTTGGATGTGAGTAGATTCAAGCTAAGTTCAATTATTAAAATATTAGCAATCCATTTGATTTATAAAGAAGAAGTTATAACAAAAATTTCCAAGATATAACATATTATTTACAAAGAAATATGAAGGTTTGTTTAAATGATAGTTCAGTTAGGTTAATTTGGTTATTTACACAAACATAATCATAACCGAACCATAAAAGCCGGTTATAAAAAAACATAACCGAATCATTGGTTTCTCAATCACATCCCTACCTAAGTCCCAAAACAATGCCTCAACAACGATATGCGTGTTAAATGATATGGAGCCATAAAAAATAACCGAAGACGGGTCAATCAAACTTACCTCTTTAGAATCAAACAAATCAAAACAAACTCAAATCCTATTAAAACTTGTAAGCGAGACTTTTGCATAACATAGACTACAAATTAAAACAGTTGAATCCATTAAGACAGAGACATGAAATCAAATGAAAACAAGAACTAACCTCCTGGTAACCCTTGACCAATTAACCGGGCTTTCCTACCGGTCTGCTCCAAGGCTTCAGCCATGGTCTTTACCGGTGAAGACCCAAAAATTCTAACTACTTGATTGCTCAAATCCACATCAACGCTCTTAATTCCTATAAGAACATAATATAAACAAGATGTTAAACACATAAAACACCAACTGTAATGTGATCGTGTTCAAAACACTGACCATTGACTGTTTGCAACTTATTCTTGACAGCTTTAACACAACCTTCACAACTCATATCCACCATGAACTCTGTCTGTAATTGCAGGAATACAAGATCTCAGATTACCAAAACTTAATCCCACGTTATCAATTTTTAAGGTTTCTGTTTAGGCACGCCGATTTTAGCCATACCCGAGTAACTTGACGGCCTGACCCGCTTTCACCCATACCCGATTAACCCAACCCGACAAACCTGTTACCCGAAAACCGATTGTTATTAGGGCCGGGTACGAAATCGACCTATATAAACATCAAAAACTCAAATAAACCAAATTGATTAACCCAAAACCCGAACTAAATTGGTTTCATTCGGCATGTTATCAAGAATTCATGAATAAACATTAACTATCCAAATAGTAAGAGAGTTATTAACAAATATGTCCAAACTCGAACTACCAGACACGATAACCCGATAACCCGATAACCAAACAACCCGACTGAACCTGATAGTGATACGGATCGATTATCAGATACAGCATCATACACAAAAAACCCCACCCGAACTGCCCGAAACCCGAATAATAAACACGATCAACACCCCTAGTTTCTGTTAGTTTCTATTAACCAATCCATATCAACTTAACTATTCCCAAATTAACAAAGCAACCCTAGAAACCATAAGATTATTCCAATAAAAAACACAACAGAAAAACAATAATTTTTAATAAAAAACGCACCATAACTTCCGGCAATTCCGCATCAAGCTGCAAGAAAACAAAAACCCACAAATTAAAACCAAAACCCATATTGAACCCAATTCAATTGTTCAAATTGAAGCAAAAAGTTGCAACCTTTGGAGCCTGTTTAGTGTCCATGTGAAGAGCAGAAGGGGGGCTGGTGAGATTCTTGATGAGGCCGAAACGATTTGGGGATGGAAAGGGTTGATTGAAAAAGGGTTTTGTGAAGTTGTGATTGTTGTGTGATGAGGATGAAGATGGTGAAACGGAGTTAAGGGTGAGTGCTGCTGTAATGGCCGTAGTTGTTGACGCTGCTGCAACTGTTCTAAGAAAACCCATTGTGAATAGACGAATTTAATGAAAATCGAATAATAATATTATTAAAATTCTGGTGTGGGTTCTAGAGGCATCCGGATGCATGCCATTCATGACTTCATCCCAAGTGATGACACTCTTGTGGTTGAAAAACCATGGAGAATGTTACATTTTTTAACATTTGATGCTGAAATGAACTTGGAAATTATTAATGTGTATTGTAACATCACACCCGTATCACTTTAGTCTATGTTGTGTGGTTATGACTTACGGGTTGTTTGTTTATCTTTAATGAGACTTTTAATGGTTCAGACTTTATACTGGTTTAGCTCTTAATGGTTTATACTGTTTGTCTCACGAGCAAATGTTTGAATAGTTCAGTCATTTGCCTCTGAATGGTTAAAAATTATACAGAGTCTGAATGGTTAAGACCTCTAATCTGAATTGGTCAGACATTTGCCTCTGAACGGTTAAGCATTATATAGACTCTTAATGGTTCAGATCTCTTACTGGTTCAGCATTATACACGCTCTTAATGGTTCAGACATCTTACTGGTTCAGCACTTAATGGTTCAGACCTTTTACAGGCTCAGCACTTAAACATTCAGATGTTGCCAAACAACCCCTTAGAGGATCACCATCGTCTTATACGTCTGCGTCATGTGCCCTCATCCTCATCCACCAACCTAATCCATCACTCTATATGACGTGGACCATAATTCCATTATCATCCACTATCCTCATCTACTAATCATAATCCCCTGTTTAATTAAAAGAGGGTCATGGTTGCTATAGAATAGGGGTGTTCAGAATTCGTTTCGAATTCGAAAAATTCGAAATTCATTTAAATTCTATTCGATTATCAAGAATTCGTTTCGATTATAAGATTTCGAATTCGAATTCGATTCAATTCGAGTCAAGTAAATCGAATACGAATCGAATACGAATTTATAATTTCAATTTCGATTCGATTCGAAATTCGAATAAAAATTATACATTTTTATTTATTACTTTTATATCTAATACATAGATAACTTTTATTAGGCTATACTATAAATTATTTTCAAAATTTATTCCAAGTATTAAAATTACCCATGACCAAACCCACTACATGGCTCATAATTAAAACCTAAGTAACAAATCTATCAATAGATTTCTAACCCTAAAAATATTATCTTGTAATTGATAGTTATTTACATGTTTTTAAAGAATCTAAATCAAAACGAATTTATTCGAATTCGATTCGAATTTTTAATCGGATACGAATCAAATACGAATTGGGTTTTTATTCGAATACGAATTCGAATCGAATTCGTTAAGTTTTAATCGAATTCGAATCGAATACGAATTTCGAATCGAATACGAATTGAAGGAAAAATAAAAATTATTCGAATAATTAAAAAATTCGATATTCGATTTGATGAACACCCTGAATAAACCATGTGAACCACCATGGTTTGCATAGGGGGCGGTGTAGCGGTGATTCAATAGTCCTACGTGACAATACATGACCAAAACGACCATCTCATATTCCATAGTTGTATAACACATGTGAACGACAAAATAGATTTGTATCATGTTTGTCTCAAGTAGGATACATATAAGATGGTTATATCGTCTAGTTATATTATCAATACACTGTATATACTAATGTTTTATGTAGTACCTGTAATTTTTAACATACAATTAGTTTCGAAAAAAATGTTGCTGGTGAGAGAGTACTATTTATTAATTAAACAAATAAATAAATAAATAAATAAATAAATGAATTAAATTAAAGAATAAGTCCATTCAACGGTTATTTATTTTGCGAAAAATTTTCAAGTTCCAAAGGTTAGGATCCGTGTTTCAAAACGGGTCAGATTTTGGGAGCCAATTTTGACGGATCTTACACGAACCATTAGTATATACGCTAAGAATGATGATGTATGCTTAAAAAATCAGACATTAAGATGGTGAGACCACCTTCCAAGCACAAGATCATGACATATGCCATGGAATAGAAAGACTGAAAAGAACTGACAGAAAGGAAATTCTGTATTCTTCATAAAGGAACAAATGGCAACAAAATCACCAAATGATTAGTGGAAATTGTCGTAAGTATACGATAAAATTCTTCAGAGATAAGCCAAAATGGTACTAGTTCTGGCTTCGCCAAAATCTGTATTAATTTCTCATTTTATTTGGGACTATTCAGTCAGATTCGTAATCTGGTAAAGGTGGCCAGACCACAAACCATTAGCAAAATGTACTAGTTAGCAAATACTTTAACCAATGAGTTGATACCTTGACACAAGTAAGAAGAACGTGGAAAAAGAAGAGCCGTATATGTTTCTATTAGGGAAACAAATCGTATTCGTCAAGACTGTCCGAAACTGACACAACACCTGAAGACAAGGTAAAAACAACCGAAGATCCCAGGAGGAATGCAAAAGTATTGTTCTCACAACATAAGAGGCAACAATGATTTCGGAGACGAGTCTGGAACCCCACCAATTTTCGTGGAGTGCTTCGGGAAGAAAAGATAAAATTGCTAAGATACAACTTAGTGCTATTTTACTTCATATGAACCTCGTTGGATTCGATGTAGTGTTAGAAATGGAATGGTTAGCATGCTCAAATCTCAAGTGATCGGAATTCAGTTAAGATTCATAAGCAAACAGGAAAAATGATCACAATCCAAGGAGACAAGATAGCCAAGCCGACAAAGTTCATCTCTGCAAGGAAAGCTGCAAGTTATGTACAAAAACGAGGAATAGTGTATATGATCTCTGTGATCATTTACACAAAGGAAAGGAACTGCAAGAGATTCCGGTAGTATTGGGATATCATAATGTTTTCCTAGAGAATCTACCTGGGCTATCACCAATTTTGAGGAGGAACTCAGAAATTACTCAATACCAGGAACAACACCGATTGTTAAAGCACCCTATTGCTTAGCACCGATAGATATACTCAAGCTGAAGAAGCAATTAGAAGAATTGCTGGAAAAAGATTTCATACAACATCTCCGTAGGAAGCACCAATATCATTTGTCAATAAGAAGGATGAATAGATGCATATGTATATTGATTACCGGGAAATGAATAATGTTGTATTTGTAACAATTTAGAAGTTATATACTTCTAAGAGTTTATTTCAATTTAACATATTTGTAAACAATTCTTTAGGAGTTTGCAAGTGCCTATACCGCCAGGAATGAGCCGAATCAAACTTCCACAAATTCTCATGATTGATACCACTATTTATCTTTATTGGTCACCTAACTTAGCATGATTTGTTTTTACTGTAATATTTCATTTGAAGTAAAATATGGGGAATTGGTTTTGTTGATTATTCTTAATTGTTCGGTGAATACAAAAAGCTTTGGCTTCAACATTGGATTTGATCATGAGTTGAGATTGAAAGAGAGTTGCAGAAGAAGTAAAGGAAGAAGCTGGTATGAATAGTTTGTATGTTCTTACAAAGGGAGATGCACTTAAACATACGTAGCAGCGCAAAAAGAAAAAAAATGACATGGTTGTAGATTTCTTTGCTCAAAAAATGACATGGTTTTGAAACTGATTAGCCTTGCTTAGGTGGTGATTCCAAGACTTCGATGGTGGTAAATGTTCTCAAGAACCTAGCTCCATTAACGAGTCACTTTGTTCTCTTCGGTTTGCTGCAAGAGTTAATGCTTACAAGATTGGAATGCCTCGAAGGCATACCTGTGTGAAGCAATTAGATGCTACATTCAGCCATGGCTAATGATTTTGCAGTCATTCTAAAGTTTTATTTGGTGCTTTAATATTTGGTCTAGAAGGTATCTATCTGGTGACCCTTAGACGTGAAGCCTAAGTTTGGAAAGGCCTAGAATAAAAATGATGATCTACATGGGCTTCAATGCCAGTAGATATTATATGTTTGTGTTAAGCCACACACGAAACTCGCGGGATCTTAGACTAGTTAAATAATATTTAATTAGAACTAACTTCCCGAGCATTGGTAATCAGTGCATTTTATATTTATTAGTTGTCATATTCGCTAGTTAAACTCTTAGACTATGGGTAATGGTTAATGCTTATTAATGGTATTTTTCGTCACATTACCATCATAATGCACCTTCAAAAAATGTATAACGGTTAATGCTCATTTATTCGTTACTTTCCATAATTTTTCTTCTTTTTGGGCATTATCTAGAAATGTCCTTCCCTTTTCATATCCCTATAATGTCTAAGAGAGAACGGCATTGTCAAACCCTTTCACACTTCTATAATGGTCATTACATATGGCCTTTGGTATGTATTCAATGGTGTAGTTATGTAAACTAAATGATATATAATTGTAGTTAGGTGTTCTAAGAGAAGGGTTATTTGGAAATAGAGGTGGGTGAAAAACAAGTTGGAAAAAAACCGGACCTGTTTTTTTTAACCGGTTTATATAAAAACTGAATCGAACCCAACTCAGACATCCGGTTTGTTTACCAGTTTGTGTAGCCCATTTAAAAAACATAATTTTGTGATGACCGTTGCATAACGGTAATATTACAGTTGGGATGATTTTTTGACCATTTTTTTGCCCCCCTCTCTTTTATCATTTTGCCATAGCATCTATCTACTATACTAAAAGAATTCTCCTTAGCCACATGACATATTTTTAGCCAATCATTTTGTTGATTTGGACACCCTCTTAGGCCAGAGAATTCCTCATGGGCGCTAAACTCTTTTCCTATATTTTCCTTTCATTCACGCGGCTTCTTAGACACGCTTTTCATCGTATCATTCAAAACCCTAAGGTGATTCTCTGGCGATTTCATACATCTGCGATTTTATTCAAACACTTAATCTCTAGCAGGGCGATTCTCATCATCAAAGTGATTATTGGAAACCCTAAATTGTAACCAGTGGAATTGAATCCAGGTATGTTTATTGTTTTTTATATCGATTATTCAAGCTTTTAATCTTACAATCCTATGAAACTTGTGATGTTGGTTACTCTCCTTCCTTTCAGCCGTCCATTGAGAAACCCTATAATCTTCAGAAAAGTTTGAAGCTTGAGAGAGAGAGAGAGAGAGAGAGAGAGAAAGGGAGAGAGACAATGGAAACAAGTGGTGGTTGGAGCCATCCATCCATGTTTTATCTTCTTTCCATCAGTCATCAAATGGTAAGTCATAGGTGTTTTGATTCATCTGAATTTCAATCGAATGTTTCTTTTTTGAATGGACCCTAACATGCTTGGCAAGGATTTCATTCACTGGTATACCCTAACTCTACTGATTCAATTTTTTTAGGGTTTTTATTGTGAAGAGGTTTTGTTGATGAGGATGTTAGATAGTCAAAGCCATGGGATTTCAATCCTTTCTGATCAATGGTGATTTTCAGAAAATCCTAAATCTCAAATCTGGTAATAAACAGATGGTTATGTGTTTTATAACAGAAATGGTCTTGAAAATTGTTTGGATTGAATTGAATTGAATTAATTTCAGTTACTTTTAAGATTCTCCCGTCCTTGATTTTGAATTGAACCTTATTATGCTCTTTATGTATTTTGATGTGCAAAAATGGAGATTGATTGTGGTTAGGTATTTAATCTTATAATATGAACTGTTATAGGGAACCGAGAGGTTCGAGTCGCCGGTGATGCCAGAGCTACGGTGGTGGTGGCGATGAACATTATGGTGGTTAGATTTTGTTTCCTCCACCTTCCTCGACCCTCTGGATTGAAGTTGTTTCAGATTGTCGTGAAGGAAATTTCGTTATATACAAGTTAAGTCCGACTATCTTCAACCATGTTATTCTAACTTATACAATTATATTCTGATGCTCGATTTTGGTATTTGGTAGTTGATTTAGCAAAACACGGTAAGAGCAATGGTCTGGTACTCCGGCCAAACTGGTGACACTCTGATTATATCACTCGGGCTAACAATGATGGTAATGAAGTAAGAAGTATTAGTCTGACTCTAGGGTTCCGATTAAGCTCTGCTAGCTTAGACTTGATTCTGGGAAAGTACTGTGTGTTGCATCTCTGCGAAGAAGGTAAATTACTCAAATTAGTTTTTGTATGACTTTACTGATGAGAACATGACTTATGTGTGCTTGGTGCTGTTAATTACTGTTTTTATATGTATACATAAAATAAGTCAAACTAATACTTCTTACTATTAAAAGATAAAAATGCAGCTGCATATGTGGTTAAAAGAGGGATACAATGCAGCTACAAATGTGACAATACAAGAGGCACAAAATACAGCTGAAATGCGCTAAACAGTAGATAAAAAATAGCTAAAAATCTAATAAAAAGAGGCTCAAAACATGGTTGAAACTGTGCTAAAATAGAGATAAAAAGTAGCTGCAAAAGTGATAAAAAAGTGGATCCAAAAACGTTGGGAGTAAACGTTTTCGTTTACAGGTATTTGTCTCTCTTGGCCTTAACATTTTTTTAATACTGTTAGAAGCCGAAAATTCTAATGTCGACATATTGAAGCTTGCTGTTATTTCCTCAGTAAACATTCCAATATAGGTACATTTATATGATTTCACAAATTGTTTCATAGAACCAGTTTCTTACCTTCCATAATTTTGTTTTTCAGCCTGCATCACCTATAAGATCTGAATTTGATGTAAAGCATGGTGGCACTCAATACAACTTATATATTGAAAGATTGAAGCCATTGATGAAATTGAGCTCAACTAAGAAGAAAAATATGGTGCTTCGAGATGAAAATGCTAACCTATGTACTGATGGCCCAAAAAATATCGATCTCAAAATGAAGGCGCTCTCTGTAGGAAGTCGCAATACTCTACCATACAATTACTTATGAATGGGTCGATCCAGGTTTGGTTTAACTTTCAACGTGTTGTTTTAAAGACTAGCTTTAAAGGAAACAGATTAAAAGAGTTAAGTCGGTTGGAAATCTCCCAAATTGTTATAGAAAATTAGACCAAAACTGTGTGGGTCAACCCAACCCGACCCGTACAAAATTACACATGTTGACCCGTTAACTAACTCATCCTACATGCCAATTTTGCCACTTAATCACTGTAATTGTCACACCCCAACCGATGGCGGAAACATCGGGGCGTGGCACTAAGCGAAACAGATTGTCCAGAAGTTTCCATAACAACTATAATTACCAATTATTTAAAGCATCACGTCCCATACCATGACATAAAAAGTAATATATTTATTACAGACAAATCTAGTCAAATTGTTCTGTTCCGAAAACTCAGATTTCAATTACATACAATTCGTTTATTTGTTTCTAGACCTTTCCTAGCCTCGATTTCACAGCAAGCAAAGCATCTTAACATCTTAAGCACCTGCCACATACATTAAAGTAAAAGTCAATACACATAGTGTAAAGGTGAGCATACAAGTTTAATAGATATAATAGAGTTCGAAATCGATTTCGTATAACCAACACGTACACAGTGTGAAATGAAGCACGTTAGTTATCGACATGAACCTATCGATACCAATGACTGCGGGTTGACTGCCCAAGGCAGTTCGTAATACACACTCACCACTGTGATCCTTGTAATTAATTGTCCTTAACAACCCCTGAGTGAACAGGTGCTGAGTCCAAACTATAGTACTATCGTTGCTAAGGCAGGTAGACAACAGTCCATGTGTAAACATAACAAACAAGCATTTATTAAGTCACGTATAGCATGCGGTAATGATTATCGTTAAAGTATTGCATAGTATGTTCGATGTAATTTAGAATAAGTAACGTATGTAACACCCAAAAGTGCATAAAGCAAAAAGGGTTCGAGTATATTCACAGCGATGTTGGATTGAAGGAAGTGCTTAGAGCAAGATTAGCCTGATAAGAATGATAGCATAAACGATATGCGGCGCGTAAAACGGTGCAAGGTGTCAATGAGTCAGACGGAAATCCGATCGGGTGGCAATCCGATTGGGTGGACGGTCGATCGAGTGACAATCCGTTCGGATGGCCATCCGATCGGGTGACCATTCGATTGGATTGTTACCTCGTTTGGGATGGATGTGTTTGTGTATGATGGCTTGTGCTTTGAAGTTTTCATTGTAGCAATTTGAAAACAGAGAAGTATCTCTACCTTTCAGGTCGATCGATCGAATGGCGGTCCGATCGGGCGACAATCCGATTAGTGGGACACTTCAGTGAGAACAAGTTCACAACAGTTTGTCACTCGATCGGATTGCAATCCGATCGGGTGGCAGTCCGTATGCCTTGAACATGTTGAAAATTGTTTAAGTGTTGAAGTCCTAAACATCACATGGTCGGGTGGTAATCCGATCGGGTGGCAATCCGATCGGACGGCAATCCGTTCAATGTTCAAAACCTAAAATGTTGAAATAAAAGTTATGTGTGGGACCCAAGGTGTAAGCCGATCTGGTGTCTGTCCGGTCGGGTGGCAATCCGATCGGACGATAATCCGTCCCAGACGACCTGATCGTCTTCTTCACTTGGTTGTTTTGATGGTTTGCGTTTTCTCGAGACGTCATGACTATGTGCTAAGCAACTGAACCATGCCAAAACCTTTGTGACCCGATTAGACAGGAATCACCCAAACCTGACCCGTTCACTGATTCATGACGGTTGTTCATGCTTAACCCAGAATCGGTTGTCTCTTTGGTGGAACTCAGATCTTGAGCCAACACATCACCAAGAAGGAGTGGAAGGTCAGAACAAGGTCCGGTTCTATCGGTTTTGAGTGCATTGAGTGTAAAAGAGTTGAAAGAAAGTGGGAAAACCATCTTTCAATCCTTTTCACCATGAATATGTTCAGACCTATGAAAGATCTTTGTTTGTTTATGTGGAAATCATTCAGATCTAAGTTGTTCTTGGTGGATTGAAGTCAAAACATGAAGTTCTTATGAACACCATGATGACATCATCCTAGAACACCTCAAATCTAGTGATTTCACGGTTAAAAGTTAAGATTCAAAAGATAGAAAGGTGTAGGAGTGCATGTAGATCAAGAAAGTACAAGATTTAGGTTGAAAACTTACAAGAATCGTGAGAAATCTGAAGAAAAGCGGGCTGGAGCGAGTAGGGCAGAGAGAGAGAGAGAGCTGTCAACATCAAGTGATGTTGACATATAGGGGTATTTATAGGGTTTCCATAAATGGAAAGGGGAAAAGAGGGCTGGTCGATCGAGTGGCAGCTCGATCGGGTGGCAGCTCTGTCGGCTGGCCACTCGATTCGGGTGATAGGCGCGACGAGTTTTGCGGTTTCGATTCGCGTGTCGAGCATTGCGATGCGATAGAGTTTCTCTTCAAATTACTTTTAATCCCAACTACTATATCTAACATACAATCATCCTAAATAACTTGCGTTTAGCGTTTACGATTCGATTGTGATTGAGTTTCGATTGCGTTTCGATTAATCACCACACATAAACATAAATAAACATGCACAAGTAACACATAAGGCATACACACACGTAAAACAATATCCAGAACACATTACTCGAGTTGCGAGTGCGATAAGCGATAAAGCGGTAAAACATGCGATAAAATAGCGATAAAACTTCGATTAGTAATAGATACTCCACATAATACAACTAACGTAAAAGCATAAAAAGACCATCTACAAGTCAAAGAAGTCAAAACAGGAGTTGGGCAAGGAGTGACAGATCGCAATTAGTAATCTTGTCTCCCTTTGACTTCAATCTTGACTTTGACTTTCGAAACACGGGGTGTTGCAGCCTCCCCCTGTTTAGGGAATTTCTTCCCGAAATTAGGCTTCAGCCGTAACAAACAACTGCGGGTACTTCGCCTTCATGTCGCTTTCGAGTTCCCAAGTGAACTCTGTGCCTCGTTTGCCTTCCCATCGTACCTTCACAATGGGAATGCGCGAGCGTCTGAGCTGCTTGGTTTGGTGATCCATGATTTCGACATGGTTCTCCACGAAGTTTAGTGTTTCGTTTACTTGGAGATCTTCCAGAGGTACATACAAATTATTCTCAGCCAGGCACTTTCTGAGGTTAGACAAATGGAAAATTGGGTGAACGTTGCTAAGTTCCTCCGATAGTTCGAGTCTGTAGGCCACTTTTCCGATCCTTTCCAGAATCTTAAAGGGTCCAACATATCGAGGCGCGAGTTTCCCTTTCTTGCTGAATCTGACCACACCCTTCCAAGGTGATACCTTTAGGAGTACGTGGTCACCAACGTCAAATTCAAGGGGCTTGCGTCGTCTTTCGGCGTAACTTTTCTGACGACTCCGAGCTTTCAGCAGATTGTCTCGAATTTGCAGGATTTTGTCAGTCGTTTCTTGCAATAGCTCAGGACGGTTTAATTACGAATGCCCGATCTCGTGCCATACAATAGGCGGTCGACTTTTTCTTCCGTATAATGCCTCAAACGGTGCCATTTGAATGTTGGAATGATAACTGTTATTATACGAGAATTCGACTAACGGCAGGTAAGAGTCCCAATTACCATCGAAATCTATGACACACGTACGGAGCATGTCTTCAAGGGTACGAATCGTTCTTTCAGTCTAACCGTCGGTTTAGGGATGAAAAGCGGTACTTAGATTAAGCGCAGTACCGAGAGCCGTTTGAAATGTTTCCCACAGACGCGAGGTAAACCGAGCATCACGGTCAGAGATGATGTCGCGAGGCGTCCCATGTCAACAAATGATCTCGTTGGTGTAGATTCGGGCTAATCTTTCTACCTTGTAGTCTTCTCGTATTGGCAGAAAATGAGCAGATTTGGTCAATCGATCAACGACAACCCAGATGCTGTCGTGACCTGATGGTATACGTGGAAGTTTCGTTATGAAGTCCATAGCTATACTTTCCCACTTCCACATAGGGATCAGGGGTTGTTCAAGTAAGCCAGAGGGTCTTTGGAGCTCAGCCTTGACTTTCGAGCAGGTCAGGCACTTTCCAACATAGAGGGCGATATCCCTCTTCATGCCCGACCACCAGTACTTGAGGCGAAGGTCCTGGTACATTTTATCGGCACCGGAATGAATAGAATATCATGATTTATGGGCTTCGTCCATCAAAATATGTCGTAAATTGGTCCGCTTAGGGATCCAGATTCGGTCAAGATAATTGAATATCCCATTCAACTTATTCACTAGATGGGCTCCATCGTGGTGAATCCTTTCCTTCTTCAAGGTGCGTTCGGTAAAACAATCATGTTGGGCTTCGCGGATAAGGTATTCGAGATGATGCTGGGCTTGAACATTATGGGTGCTATGCAGATAGCTTCGTCGGCTTAGAGCGTCGGCAACGACATTTACTTTGCCTGGGTGATAACGAATCTCACAGTTGTAATCGTTGAGAAGTTCTACCCATCGGCGTTGACGCATATTAAGTTCTTTCTGGCTGAAGATGTGTTGTAGGCTCCTATGGTCGGTGAAGACCGTACACTTTGTACCATAAAGGTAATGTCGCCGAATCTTCAATGCAAAAACAACTGCGCCTAGCTCGAGGTCATGGGTTGTATAGTTCTTCTCGTGGATCTTGAGCTGACGAGATGCGTAGGCGATAACCTTGTCCCGTTGCATAAGAACACAACCAAGACCAAGGTTCAAGGCATCGCAATAGACTACGAAGTCATCGTTTCCATCAGGTAAAGCAAGGACGGGAGCATTGCAAAGCATGTGCTTTAGGGTTTGGAAGGCAGACTCTTGTTCAGTTACCTAAGCAAAGGATCTGTCTTTAGGCATGAGAGAGGTAAGCGGCACGACGATTTTAGAGAACCCTTCGATAAATCGACGATAATAGCCCGCTAGTCCGAGAAAAGAACGGACTTCAGACAGGTTCTTCTGTGTAACCCAACTCTTAACAACTTCAATCTTCGCGGGATCGACATGAATTCCTTGACTATTGACAATGTGACCGAGGAATTGAACCTCCTCTAGCCAAAATTCACACTTGGAGAACTTGGCATAGAGTTGATTCCCCTGGAGTAGCTCGAGAACCAAACGTAGATGCTGCGCGTGTTCGGCTTTCGACTTGGAATAGATCAGGATATCATCGATGAACACGATGAAAAAGCGGTCTAGAAATGGTTTACACACGCGATTCATCAGATCCATGAAAACCGCGGGTGCGTTGGTTAAACCAAAAGGCATAACGACGAACTCATAGTGGCCGTATCGAGTGCGAAAGGCGGTTTTGGGTATATCCTCCTCTTGAATGCTTAGCTGGTGATAGCCTGAGCGTAGATCGATCTTCGAGAAACATGTAGCACCTTGTAGCTGGTCAAACAAATCATCGATTTGAGGCAGGGGATAGCGATTCTTGATGGTCAACTTATTCAAGTCCCTGTAGTCGATGCACATTCGGAACGACCCATCCTTCTTTTTGACGAAAAGTACTGGTGCGCCCCAAGGAGAAGTGCTAGCGCAAATAAAGCCTTTATCAAGTATCTCCTGGAGCTGACTCGAGAGTTCACGCATTTCGGACGAAGCGAGTCGATAAGGAGCTTTAGCAACAGGGTTTGCTCCAGGAATGAGGTCGATACAAAAGTTGATATCACGACTTGGCGGTAGTCCTGGGAGATAATCAGGAAACACCTGAGGAAATTCACAAACAACAGGAACATCTTTCACTTCTGTCTTTCCTTTCTTTTCCTTCTCCGCTACTACAATGTTAGCCAAGAAAGCTCTGTATTCCTTGCGGAGATACTTGCTAGCTTGGACACATGACATGAGCTTGAGGCCTTTCGAAGCAGTTTCACCATAGACACATAACAAATCACCATTAGCAAGCGAGAATCGAATCATCTTATCAAAGCACACAACTTCAGCATGGTTTTCATGAAGAAAGTCCATGACTACTATGATGTCAAAACTTCCGAGCTGCATCGGAATGAGATCAATCGGAAAGATGTGATTGTTGAACTCGAGAGTACAATCATGGATAACAGAGTTGACAGCGACGGTTCTTCCGGTGGAGACTTCAACATCGAACGTCGAGGGGAGATGGGAGCGCTTACGATTAAGGAGCTTTTCGAACTCAAACGATACAAAACAGTTATCGGCTCCATTATCAAACAAACACGAAGCATAAATACCATTCACGAGAAACGTACCATTGACCACGTTGTTGTCGGCCTGAGCTTGGCGCACATTGATGTTGAAAGTTCTGGCACGGGCGGCTTGTTGCTGTTGCTGCTGAGGCTGCTGTTGTTGAGGCTCTTGTTTCACAACCCTGTTCGGGCACATGTTCATGAAATGGTTGGGATCACCACACGCGAAGCAGACTCTGGCATTGACCTGTTGGCCTTGAGGGGCTGGGAGCAGAGCTTGATGAGCAGTAGCTTGAGCTGGTGCTTGTCGAGGACCTGTACGACAGTTGGCGGTGAAGTGGCCGTACATGTTGCAATGCACACAAAATCGGCAGGCGATACCCACCAGATGATGATAAGTACATGTCGGGCAAGCAGGGTGAGGGCCAGTGTATGCACGCTTTACAGGCGGTGCATAGGTAACTGGTGCGGGAGTTGATCGGTGCTGGGGTTGCTGCTGAGCCGGTACGGCTTGAAGCGGGGCAGCAGTGGTAACAGCACAATTCTTGTTGTTAGAGTTGCTGTTGTTGTTCTTCCTCTTGCGACGAGAGGACTTGGAAGACTGGGGAGCAACAGTGGTGGTTTCAGCGGTTGGTGCGGTGGTGGCTTGATGCAGGTTCTTCGAAGCTTTATCCCAAAAACCAGCTTTAACTCGCTTGTCGTTGATTTCAGCGGAAAGCAGGTAAGTTTCCACGATTGTTGCTGGCTTTGAAGCATGCACAAAATCTGCGACACAATCCGGCAGAGCTCGAATGTACTTCTTGATTGTCATATCAGCAGTCTTGACTTGATCAGGACAGATAATACTGAGCTGCTTGAAGCGAGCAGTTAGAGCAGCGTTGTCACCATCTTTCTGCTTGATATGCCAGAATTCATCTTCCAACTTTTGGCGCTCATGGGGAGGGCAGAACTCTTCTAGCATGACGTTCTTCAACTCATCCCATGACAGACCATAAGCTGCATCATTTCTGCGTTTGTTCCTCTCGGCCGTCCACCAGTCTAAAGCGCGGGACTGGAAGACGCCGGTAGCATTCAGAGTGCGGAGATTGTCTGGACAACCACTCTGGCGCAGGGTGACCTCGATCGAATCTAACCATTGAAATAAAGCCATAAGGCCATCTTCGCCAATGAATTCTTTTGGTCCGCAAGCTTTAAACTGCTTGAAGCTGAAAGCAACTTTAGGGGTTTCAGTCCTAGACTCTTCAGACGATTTGCTCACATTCTCGTATAGTTCACTCACGATCTGAGGAACTGCCTTTGCCATTTGCTTGGCGACGAGAGCAGCAAGGCGTTTGTCTTTCTGGCTCTGGCAAGCAGCGCGCGAGTGATGGGATCCAGATGACGACATTGTCTGCAACAGACATCACCATAGGACTCAAACACAATGTAATCGAATCTCACCTCACACGCCTATACTACTAAAGCTCAGGAACACGATCACGTAACCATATAAACACATAGGCACATAATCACAGATTCACTGAAGCACATAAACACAAAAGCACGTAAGGCACAGAAGCACATAAACATATAAGCACAAGAGGCAGTCAGAATACAAAAACCAATCATTCAAAGTCCGCGAGC
>CM060358.1:62779885-62826246 GCA_030545235.1 Helianthus tuberosus
CTTAAAAAGTAGGGATGTATCAATACCCTCATCCTTATATTATTAACCTAAACCCAAACTCTTTGTTGGCGTTGAGGGAGATTGGCGAATTGAGAATATTTTGTGGTCTTTTTAAATAAAGTAATGAGACAAATGGTCCTTGGATTTAAAAGTAGACTAATTACATAAATGGTTCTTTTAAAATGGAAGAGTATTTTAGTCATTTTACTAAAATTTAACATAAAATTTAACTAAGTTTGGTGTTAGTGACAAAATTGAAATCATGAAACCTGAACATGTTAAAAAAAGTTAGTACCTAAAGACGAAACTAGCTATAAACCACATGGTCCATCCGTGTAATTAACTCTTGTTCATAAGGACACTAATAGTTGCTTTTCCGTTTGTGTAAAATTGATCTTGACAACGAAAGAGAAAGTTACTAGTTTATTTGTTACATTTTCACTATGGATAATTATTTTGAATTGTTAATTTAATTTGCAAAAGCTAATTATAAATTATTATACTATATATACAATTTCAGTAGCTTCTTACCTACAGTGTGTATACTAGCCTCATTTTTCAACTTAATTACAAAACTACCATTTCCTTATTTTCCAGCATTATTATTATTGCTTTTTAAACTCTGTTTTGTTATTCTTTTTCCAACCACCGCCGTCTACAAGACCGGCAATACTACCACCATTCGCAGAGCATCTTGATTTAACTATTGCTGTTACACATCGGAACCATCTGCGGCCTGTTAGAGAATTTTTGTAGCCACTCAGATCTCAACGATGTTCTTCTTGCGGCGGTGTTAAGGTTGCGGTAGTGGTGTCCTTCGTTACGACGGTTAGATCCACACCGACGAAACAGAAACAGGGAGGTGGTGGTAGACGGCGGCAACAACCCACCAGGAGCTTTCCGGCAAGTAGCGTCCTGGCACGCATTGATACTCCGACAATGAGGTCAGTTATAAACCTCCGAGTAAATAATAATTATTCACATTTCTTTAAAGGAAAACCATTTAAAGCTGGAACTGGTATATAATAATTATTCACTTTTCCTTAAAGGAAAACCATTTAAAGCTTTACAAATACTAATATTCAAATTTAGTTTATTATGAAATTTCAAATATAACACATTATATACGAAATTAATAAAAACAATAATGTTGATATATAAAAGTTAACTAAACAAACCATAATATATAAGAAATAAATAACTAATAAAAAAATTTCACCTGTTTTAGTCATATTACTTTTACAATGTTATATTATTGTACCATTCTTTGGATCAATATATGTCATAAGGGTGGAGGTGTTTAAGTTATTTTCTATCCAATAATATCATGCCATGTCAAGTGACCATTCCACTCTCCATTTTGTACTCAATCACTAGCAATGGTTCAAACACATAGAGAGTGGTAAAGAATTTAAAAACAAATAGAATTGGTTGAAAGGGATTGAGACCCACCATTAAACCCCCCATCTCTCCTCCTTCCCTCCTCTTCCTGCATCGGTGTATACTCACCGATGAAAAGCCTCACCGCTCACCGATCCACCACCGGCACCCCTTCCCTCCCACCCCCCCTCCCCCCCCCCCCCCCCCGATCACACTCACCGAAACGATACCCTCTACCCTAACACATTTTATGTTGCAATTATTTTGCTATGTTTTGATTATATATGTTAAACAAGTTGTGTATTATATTTACTATACTTTTAAAGTTATAGAATAATTATAATTTTTTTCTGATTCGTTTACTAAAGTTATTTATTCATTATAATAATTTTGGATAGGTAATAGTTTTACTCGAGTTTAATTCACATCGTAGCTTTTTCATGATTTGCGAATATACCATCACGAATGTTTTTATCTACATTTTGATGGTATTGGCGTGACGTAGCGCCGCAACGCGGCACATTTTATACTAGTTATACATATTAATAGGAACTAGTCATGAACAGTAGTTCAAGATTTTTATAATATTATAGTTTTTTAAGTTTCCATTATTTTACTATTTTATTACTTTAATTTATTATTTTATTGTTTCCTTATTTTATTATTTTAAGTTTTCTCATATGACATTTAAGATAATATCTTAGCAACATTGATACCCTGCCGATCTCGACTGTATAACATCGGTGTCGGTATCCTTATTATCAGAACCGTTACTGATATTCGTATTTATGGTTTTTGACCGATGTAAAATACATAATGATATTATTTTGATCATATCGTGACTTTATTTTTTGGGTTTTATCGTTCGCTTGATATACCGAGTGGCGATACCGTATCGATATCGTAATGAATCGAACCCATACCGAATGATACCCGCGGGGGAATTTAACTAGTTAAATATAAAAATACCTAGGAAGAATGACAAATAAATTAAATATAAAAATACATAGGAAGAATGACAAGATAGAGGAAACTTCATACAGTATGAATGTAAGAAATATGCCATCTTACTATCAGAAATCGTTGGCCACGCGTTTAAGTCATCGCATGAAAGTAAACCTTGTTATCTTGTTTTTTAGTATCAATTTGCCTTTTTTTTTGTCAAAGTCCACGACTAATTTGAGGTATCATGCATCTATAAGTACTTAGGTTCTCACCCTCAAATTATCTTCATACACACTCCATAGCTTCCATACACAACTCACAAATGGAGAACAAAATGTTAAGCTTTTGCGCAATCGCAGCGGTGCTTGGAATAATATCCGCAGCCACCGGATTTGCTGGGGAGGCCACTAGGGTTAAGGTAACATTAGAAATAAATAAATATATTTTAACTAAAGGAATGAAATGTTTTTGACCTTTATAATTGTCGTGGAATATTACTGGGTGCGTTTGTAACGATACACGCGTTGTGGGAATATGTGCATGCAGGCTTCAGAAGTTGAAATCATATATGATACATGTGTTTATCCAAGTAGTCCAGCTCTCGCACTCGGAATTGTATCAGCTGTGTTCACGATCATTACACGAATTTACATCAGTATTTCTTTCGGCGGAGCTGGTTGTTGTCGAACCGACCCTAATTCAACTCCAATTTCAAAGCTCCTTTTTGTACTCTCATGGTAAGATATCAATCTTGTTAGTTATATATCATGGTCATATATACTGTAGTAATTAGATAAATAAAACTAGTTTAATGTATGATATCCAGGGTAGCTACGGTGGTCGCAGTGGTGCTACTGTTGGCAGCTGCAGGACTAAATAATAGACAAGGTGGAGAGGTTGATTCATATGGCTATATCACATGTTATGTTGTGAAGCCTGGAATCTTTGCAGCAGGAGCTATTTTAGCTCTCTTAAGTGCAGTTTTTGGTATTGCTGCTTATATCACATTAACTCCACCATCACAAACCAACACATATCCTGCAGTTGCACTTCCAATGGGTACTAATGTTGATCCAGAGAAAAATCCAGTGCCTTTCCCTCCTCAGCAATTCCCTCCACAACAATATTAAAAGTGGATATAAGAATGGGCCGTGAATTGCGATAATAGCGAGAACAAAGTAAGATGGACCATTTTACGCTAGCGATTGTTAATTGTTTGTTACATATAGCAAGTTGATTGTATGTCATGTGAACAATGGTGGTGCTTTGATAGTTTTACTTGGTGTGTTCTAGCCTCTAGGTTTCGTGCCACTTCATTGTGATTACTCAATTTGTATGTCTTTCTTAATTGTTTTGAGTTTGTAATTGTAGTTTCCTTCTCAGTTCCTTTTTACATGGTATATATAAATTATACGCAAATTGGATTTAAATAATCTCAACTTTCTCAATTTGGTCGATAATAATCCCAACTCAATTATTGGCCGATAATAATCCGAACTGGTCCACTTTTAGCCGATAATAGTCTGCGTTAAATACAGCTTAACGGAGTTAAGTTTTTTTTTCTAGAATTACAAACTGATGTTTTAGGGCTTTTGATTAGAACGAGGATACGAGTTGATTGATGTAAAATTTACCTTGAAATACTGCCTCAAACGACGAAAACGGTGCTTCAATTCGGGTGTTTAAACTTCTAATTAACAAAAATCAAGCCGTTTGAAGGATCGTTTCGAGGTAAGTTTTACATAAATCGATTCGTATCCTCGTTCTGATCAAAATCCATAAAACATCAGTTTGTAATTCGGAAAAAAGCTTAACTCCGTTAAGCTATTTTTAACGGCGGTCTATTATCGGCCAAAAGTGGACCAGTTCGGATTGTTATCCGTCAATAACTGAGTTGGGATTATTATCGGCTAAATTAAGAAAGCTGAGATTATTTAAATCCAATTTGCCTAATAAGAGTAGAACTATATATATAATTATATCAATTGATTAAATCAGTCATTTTCTCAAAGAAAATTTTAAAGAACTTTCCGCTTTGTTACAAGATTTGACTAAAGGCTCAAACTATCCACACACCCTATATGCCTATTTGCAAACTCTCTGCCTCGTATAGGCCTATACAAGGCGTATAGGGTTACATCAAACTCAATGCCTAGCTCATGTCAGTTCTGGTTTGTCTGCTCCTATACGCCACGTAAAGGCCTATACGTGGTGTATAGGACCCCTATAGGTTTCATATATGACTCATGCCCTACATATGCCACGTATAGGCCAATATGGGGCGTATATAAGGTTTTTTTTTTTACAAACATTTTATACAATATTAATTTGTATTGTATCGTATAGTGTAGTATAAGTTTCGTATAATTAATAATTGAAAGGATCTGAGTTTGTTTGTATGTGTTGTTTAATTAAGTGATTAATGTAAGAAGGTAAAACAGAGATGATTTGCAGTGGAAATAGAAAGTAAACTTTATAACACAATCAAAGAATAATAGCTTTAATGCTGACGTCACATAGACAGTGATACAAGAAAACACTGTTACAATGAACAACAGATAAGTAAAACACTATACATAAACTGTTGTTGATGCCCAAGCACTGATGTTGCAGATCAGTGCTTTCTTCAATGGTTGATCAGGTCTTTGAATCAGCAGTGCTTAGACTTCATCAGATCTTTGACAATCATCAGTTGTTAGGTCTTCAGTCTTTATGATCAGCAGTTCTTTGTTGAGCAGTTGGTTGAGAGGATCAGTACTTAGAGTAATCAGCTGATAGAAGCACTGCCATTGGAGGGAACTTAGAACATGCATTTGCTTATTGTTGATCAACTGTTGAGAATCAGTTTTGGCTTTCAGTATCATCTGTTCTTCTGGGTTTGATTACATGGGCCAACAATATTAGTCTTATTATAATTAATATGAGTTTTTTTTATAATTAATATTAGTGTTATTGATATTAAAAAGAGAAAAAAAAAACATACGCCGCATACAGGGCTAGACTGAGCGTCTAGTATGGTCCAAAAGACCATTATAGCCCTATTTTCCCCCAGTCTAGTCCTAAATCAGGGGTAAAATGGTCTTTTTTGTCTATACTCCCCGTATAGACCTAGACTGGGCGTCTAGTGTGGTCTAAAAGACCATTATAGCCTTGCTTTGCCCCCAGTCTAGCCCTAACTCAGGGGTAAAATGGTATTTATAGCCCTGTTTTGCCCCGAGTCTAGTCCTAACTCAAGGGTAAAATGGATTTTTTTGTCTATACTCCCCGTATAGGCCTAGACTGGGCGTCTAGTGTGGTCTAAAAGACCATTATAGCCTTGTTTTGCCCCCAGTCTAGCCCTAACTCAGGGGTAAAATGGTCTTTTTTTGTCTATACGCCCCGTAGAGGCCTATACGAGACATATACGGGTCATATAAGACAAAATATGATATAATCAGAGATTCTCTTGCAAATTGAAAAAGGTTATACGCGACGTCTAGACCTATATGAGACGTATATGAGGGTGTGTGAATAGGCACTTGGGTGTGTGAATATGTAGACCCATAAAATATCGAAAATCATTCTAAAAAATTCCACATATCTTATCTTCTCCATACTATTCTTTATTGTACGTGATTGTGTGTGTTTGAAGGAGGCCTGTACCAACAGTTTCCATATGCTTGCATCTTGTAAACACATGAACCGAGCTCACATGTGGAAACCCATTTCATATAGTATGTGATTGTGAACACATGTAGAAATGGGTATCGGTATCGAAAATACACGGTACGATAGCGGTAAAACCCAGTAAATATTGGTACCATACTGAAAATACTTCGGTTCCAGAAATTAAGTACCGGTACCTGGTACCATTTGCTCTCTCTAGTTTAAGTAGTACATGTGAAAATTAGGAAGGTTGGGCCAAAGGAAGAAAATCATTTTGGTTCGAATAGCATTCATATTAACGATTTTCCGACAACTTATCGACTGAGCATCCGTCACAAAACAATTTGCAAAATAATTTCCATCAACAAATTCCTGAAAAAAAAAAAAAACAATTCATACTAACAAACTCACTGGAAATTTTATCTAAAATTTGTATTAAGAATTAGAGACGAATACAACGGCTCATAGCCTAATGATATCAATGTGTAATAGGCTTTTCAGTAAGAGATTGAAGGTTTAAGGTTTTTAAGTCAATGAGCCTCGAAGGGTTGAAAAAAGTTAAGCGAAAAAGTTAAGCGAAACATGACAACTAATACTGAAAAAAGTATTGAAAAATGAAACATTAAGTCAATGCCTGGTAAGGTATTTCTACTTAAATATTCCTCAAAACATGATAATGTATCTATCTAAAATATAGAAAAATCAACTACTTTGTTCCAACAATTTGTCCAATTCCTAGGTAGGTTGACATCCGATAATAAACTTTGTTTCTTATTTTACTAATCCAATCATGCTTTTGCATATTTTAAAGAAAATTCTCCAGCTATTTTATGGTGTCATTCCATCTATAAATACCTATATTTCCAGTGGCAAGTTTCTTCATCCCATAAACACTCCATATTCTCATAGGCAATTCATAAATGGAGGGTAAAGGGGTAATTTTCTGCGCAATTGTGTCGGTGCTCGGAATAATATCTGCAGCCACTGGTCTTGCGGGGGAGTTCACAAGGGTTAAGGTAACTATCAAAATTATTATGATTAAGCTATAATATATAATAGGTTTGATTATAACAAGAGATGTGCATTATGGCCATATATCATATATGCATGCAGGCTGATGATATTACTGCTAAAAATGATGAATGTGTTTATCCAAGTAGTCCAGCTCTAGCTCTTGGAATCATATCAGCCGTCATCGTAATTATTACACAAATTTACATAAGCCTTACAGTTGGAGGTACTAGATGTTGTTCAAAGAACCCTAATGCGAGCCCAATTTCGAATTCCTTTTATGGACTGTCACGGTACTAGACATTGATCTTGATGTTTTCTACTTATCATGGATATGTTATGCTAATTGATAAAACTAAAATGGTGTTGTATATTATTCAGGGCTGCTACTGTGATAGCTGTTATTCTACTGTTTGTAGCTGCCGCACTAAATAATAAAGAAGGTGGACAAGTTGACTCATATGGTTATTTTACATGCTATGTTGTGAAGCCTGGGATCTTTGCAGCAGGAGCTGTTTTAGCTCTTTTGAGTGCAGGTTTTGGTATTGCTGCTTATGTTACCGCAGCTCCACCAACTACAGAAACCACCACAAACCCTGCAGTTGCGTACCCAGTGGGTGCGAATGTTGATCCAGAAAAAAGTCCAGTGCCTTTCCTTCCTCAGCAATACCCTCCTCGGCAATAAGCACAAAATAATGTTAATTAGTCAATTCATCGAATTAATATAATGGATCTATAGCGGTATGATGTAGATCTGAGTACGTATTGCAAAGACGTTCAAGCTTGTTTTCGGTCATTGATTAGATTGCTTGCTTCAAATAGGAGAGTAGATCGACTGTGTGTGAGGCCCTCGGTGTGGAGAAAAATGTTCTGAACAAGGATGTTGAATGTTTTGATCGTTTTTAATTTTTTATTCGTGTGTTTAATTTGTATTTATAGCTTTGATATTGTATTATCTCAATTTGTATCTTTGGATTTTTTGAGGTTTTCAATGTAACTTTAGTTTTATTCACATGTCTTCAGTTTTTTTTTGAGATTTGATTGTTTAGCAGAAGAATACTGAAAAAAGCTTGATTGTGGTTGAGAACATTGTGTAAAGTTAAAACCAAAATATTTGAGAACATATACAACATAATGGGATGATATTATCCAACTATAACTAATACAATAGAAATGAGCAGTTCTTCTCCATGATTGGCTTGGGGACGGTTAACTAAGCTGAATGCCATCTATTTTGGTTTTATTCTAACAACTAGATTTTCTTGTTAGAAATAACCCGTTGATGTGTCCTTACTGATCATTTGATAACATTACCAATATGACATAACTAGTCTCCGACAATTACTTGATGGTAGTAATCGTAAATATTGATTACTTCAATGGGCATTCATGATTTCCGTTTAGGTACCATTAATAGAGAATACATAGAGTTTTTTATAACGGATCACTATTCATGACTATTATTCATTGATCTATTATATATTGATGATAAGTGGTGATAAAAAAACTCTGGTAGAACACCAATACAAAAACTCTCTCTAGTGTGATCCATCAACACAAGGTACCATAACGGGAATCATGGTTTCATCTTTATTCTTAAAGATAATCATCCCTACAGTTAAGTATCTCTATCTTGGTATCTATATTTAGATTATGATTGAATAAACATGATTAGGGTTCTATGTTTTTAACCCATGTTTAAAGATATAATCAACATGTGGTATCAGAGTGATGTTGATTATATCTATCCGATCATGTTAATTGATATGTTGCCTTGTCCTAGCTCAAATGATTATTTGTTTTGCATTCACGTGATCTGCAAAATATGCCCTATGGAATTGGATGTTAAAACCATTAAAACTGATTTAATCTAATTGGTAGAAGAATCGTTTTTTTTTTGGAAATCATCAGGCTTTCCAAATTATTATTTTTTTTATACAATTGAATATATGGCCATAAGGTATACTTTAACAATTCTTAACTCCATATAAGCGCCACATCACCCGTTTGTTCCCCTTTTATCCTAAGGAAATGGTTTAACATTGTTAACCCTACCCCATCCATCATTTTTTAATTATTTTAATTTTAAATATTTAAATTAACTACAAAATAATAATAATAATAATAATAATAATAATAATAATAATAATAATAATAATAATACTAATACTATCTCATTAACTTCTTAGCTAAAATAAACAATTATAATAAATGACATTAATTTCTTATTATTTTTGCCTATGTTAACATGTTAACCAAGGGAGTTTTTAACACCCCTTAACATGAGGAGGGAGTGGTTTGAAAGACATGTTGGTTTGCCATGTCATCTTTAACACCAATTAAGTTAGAGTACACCCCAAGGCCTAAGTTGTACATGAATTAATTCATTAAATGTTCATGAATGATTATGGTGAATTTTTCATACGAAAAAAAAAAATATTCATAAAATCTAGTTTTCACACATGTACCATAATTTGTAATTAGATAAGCCAATCTAATTCTTTTATCTTCATACATGTATGGTGAATATATGTTGAACCTTAAATGATGGGTTTAGATTATTATGATGTGATTTATATACCGTTAATTGTTCGGTCATTATATTTAAAATTTAGTGCCCTGTCATATGTCGATGGCTATCAAAAACTAAATTGTATATATTTGTTTATGTGAATCCTATCTCCAATTTCGCATGGCTCATTTAATTTATGAAATTAATTATTTGATGTTTCCGTATGATCTACATGAATTATATGTTAAGCTTTCGCATGTGATAATTTGTATAAATTATTTCCGCATAAATTTTCTCATAACGTTTATACGAATTCGCATGCCTTATGTTAACTTTTGAAAGCCTTATTTTATTTGGTTTCGTATGACCATAACCTGCGAATGGCCCAACTTTAATTTATATCATTTTATGTTATTATGTGTATTGTTGGATAATGAACCCAACAACTAATTGTTTGATGATACACATAATAAATTATTAGCATAACGTATATAAATATTTCATTTCTGGCCCAAAGGTGTTATGTTATATTTATGTATTTTACCTTATTATTTATGTATGTTCATCATGATACATGAATTTTGGTCAAAGCCAAAGCGAAGCCAAAGTTCATATAGAACATCGAGACAGTCTATATTTATGTGTGTTCACAATATATGAATTTTGGTCAAAGTCAAAGCGATGCCAGAGTTCATGTAGAACACTAAAGACGGTCTATTATTTATATCGTTCATTATGCCAAAAATTTGGTCAAAGCAAAAGCGAAGCCAAAGTTCAGGCAGAACATTAAGTTGGTTTTTATTTACATATGTTCATAATACATGAATTTTGGTCAAAGCCAAAGCGAAGCCAAAGTTTATGTAGAACAATAAGTCAGTCTATTATGTATGTTCATAATGCATAAATTTTGGTCAAAGCCAAAGCGAAGCCAAATTTATTTAGTACATCAAGACAATCTGTTATTTATGTACGTTCATAATGTCTGAATTTTGGTCAAACCCAAAGCGAAGCAAAAATTCAGGTAGAACCTTAAATTAGTCTGTTATTTTGGTGTTATAGTAGACTATATCTTCAATTTAATAATTTGTGTCTGCCTTACGTGATTACCCCATAATGTAAATCACTCCAAGTTTCTTCTTAGGTTTGTATCTCATCTATTTTATCTACTCTAATTTCAAAACCTAAAATGTTTTGCTTACTAACTTGTGGGATTGTTGATTATTTCCTAAGATATGATAATCCTACTGCTCTTTTCTGATAAAAGTATTACAGAAGAAAACTGGAGCATGACTAGTGGGATAAGTCAACCATTATATCTCTTATGATAATCAAGAACTCATTTCATTATTGCTATCATGGGAGCTATTCTAGATTCTAAATTTCCTAAGACTAAGTTGTTTTCTTTGGAAGAATCAAAATAACTCCTAAGACGCATGCATTACTCTAGATTCTTACTATAAAGTTTGTGGCATATGTGAATACATCATGATGTACAATACCATGACCCATAATTTAAAGGTTTACACATGGAAATCATTACACTTTTCCGGTGCATTACATATAACTTTTTCACTAATATCATAAGTTTCCTTAAGAATCAACTATAACACTCAAGAGTACCAAAGGAAAATGAGTGTGTTGATTAGCAACATATGTACAGGAAAAGGAATGCATGAAACTGAAAAATTAGATGTTGTTCATCTCACCGCTACTAAACCTGAAAGGATGATACTTTTAAGATTCAGAGATAGTGTACAACTACTACTTCCAGCTATAAGTTTCTTCAAAGGAAAGTCTCACAGCAGGTTTATGCCATTAAACTAGGCATGAGCATCGAGACTATCCATAATTCAATGGAACAGCTGGCTAAGATAAGTAGTAAGATATTTATGATATTTAAGTCTGCTAATGGTAATATTCTAATGTCACACCTCGATTTCCACGTGTCACCGGTGGGCCCGGTGGGGGAGTATCGTGACGTGGTTGGCAACATAATAGTCAAACAACACAATATATAATATGCACAGCGGAAGCAAATTTAAAATATGATACAACCGAATTTAATATTGTATATCAATGTCACAATATCCGGAAGTTTATCCACAGACGGATCGAAATAAAAGTAGTATTTATGGTTCAACAGACTTCAGGCATCTTAAGCTTGCGAGACTTCTAATGATGCTAAGGAGAAATCCCAGCCAATTTCGCTTAGTACCTGCATTTAATCTTTTTGGGAAAATACGTCAGTTTACACTGGTAAATACATTCAACTGACTCATTTTGGAAAATGATTGAAAATTGGTTTGGATGCACGTGGCATAAATATTTTTATTTAACTTGGGAGAATTATTTAATATTATAATCTTGTGAACGAATTACATGTTCCTTGTGCGTTCAGTAGCCCGGATCTTGTCCGGGTTAAAGATCAATAGACACACCACAATGTTCTTTTGTGCACTGACGGGTGTACGCCTACACCCCGTGCTTAAGTCGTGGCCATTTCGTAAAATGATGCCGAGGATATCCGGGACATGGTCATTAACCCCCCAAAGGCTTTAAGTAACAAGACTGTTTAAACGAGCCGATCAAATTATTCAACTACCCACCTAACGGTGGAGATTTGATGCTCGATCAAGCGGTATGCTATATACCGTAACCCAAGCCCGTATAGGGAAAATAAGTTAAAAGTATTTACCTGAGCAAAGTATAATTCACAATAAGCAAAATGCACGTAGCTTTTACTGGTTCTCCTAATCTGGAACGAAGGTTTAATGTACCTATTAGAATCCTAACGGGTCTTTAATTAAGCTTAAGCTTAGACCGGTTAGTTTCAAAGACACGGTCGTACGCACGATTAAGCGAAGACCGGATAGAATGTGATTTCGACCTGACAAGTTTGAAGACTTGTTTAATATGGGTTTATTATTCGCATTCTGGATTTTGAGATAAAACCGTTAAGGTTTGACCCGTTTCGGCTAATTTATGTAAACTTGTTACATAAACCGAACCGTACGCGTAATAAGCGTGACGGGTATTTATGAGAGATATATACAGGTTTCCTAAGTTAATTATGCCTCAAATATGTTGTGACATCAGTAAGATGTCTTTCATTATGCCCGAAACGTGTTTAAACACAAACTAGGCCTCGTAGGGGTAGTTTGGTCATTTAAAAGCTTATAAAAGAGTTTAAGTAACAATCTGAGTTACAGGTCTGATGTAATCAGCAAATATACTCAATTTGCTAAGTTATATCAGTAGGTTAAAGCATGTATGTGAAATTTATCATTTTTAACCAAACTATCCCCCGTAGAGGGTATTTTGGTAATTTCACATAAGCCGAAAAGCTCAAAACTGAAGTCTGAGTTTATCAACCTTATATTACTGTTAAAATGTTATAATTTGACTCATATCTCAGTAGGTATCAACCCGGGTATGTCCAATATACTTTTAATATATACTTTGCGCTAAAAACGCTTAATAAGGCGATTAAAGGCCATTTCCGGGTTCGATACTTAAATCTGATATTTTTATATTTCCAGAAGGCTTAAAATAATTTATTTATCATATGTGATCAGTAGCAAAAGGTTTGGAGTCGTTTAGATATGTAAAACTCATTTTATGGCCCGTAAGGGCAAAACCGACTATTACCGGATTAAGCCTACGACTACTAGTTATGCTCAGCCTAAAATTAATTAAAAATATTTAAAAATCCCAAAATAATATATTACATCAGTGGGTAAAAGATTTGGTATCAAAAAGTAGGCTTAACTAGGCTATACGCTAATTACGCCGTTTTATTAACATAAAGCATTAAATTTGCGACAATGAGCATAACTCTTAATCTACAAGTCAAACTGATGTCAAACTTTGCATACAAGTTTATATACCAGTAATTAAAGTTTCTACTCTTTTACATTTCCAAAAATCACGTTTTAAGGTAATAAGGGCATAATGGTCAACATATGAGCAATTAACGGAAACACGCATATTAATTGGATAACTAATGAACCAAGGTGTATAATCACAAAGGGTTGTACTAACATGTAACCTAGTCCAATTAAAGCTCTGAGGCATTTCTAAAACATGCCTAAACGGGTCAGAACTGAAAGTCAAAGTGAAAGTCAAACTATGTGACTTTCGGTTCCGAACCGGGTCTAAACAGGAAATTGTCGGGTTGAACATGTTTAGACATGTCCTTGCACTTATTACTAAGTTATAAAAATGATCCAACAGGTTGTAAATGATCTACAATGTTAATTATGCATAAATGGCATTTTAAACTTTCTGTTGACTTTTTAAGTACACGTTTGACCCGACTTTTGACCTGGTTAGAGTGGTAATCAGGGGGAACCCTTTTGAGGGTTTATTACCCACATAAATACCTACTTATAACTACTTTTAATTCGAGATATGACTGAGCCATTAATACTTAATCTCGAAGTCAAACCGTAATTACGACGGTTTGCCTTTTAGCTAAATAACTAAGCTAAACTCAATTAAAGGAGGATTAGCAGACTTACAAGAGTCCTATGCACGAGATATGATCAGTAGAGGCTGCTTGGGAGCTCAAGAATTGATCAGTTATTCACTTGAAGGCCCTTTTATAGTGAAAATTCCACCACAATTGGTTGACAACAAGGTCTAGCACACACCACAACTGATATACACTTGTCCCTAGTGCTCTAGAACAGTTTAGGGGTCGCCCACATTGCATTAATGTCAAAAAAGGATCGGTTTTCCGCGTTTGCAGGAGGCTGTCACGCTTTTCTGCTTCTGGGCGCCTGACGCGGCCCGCCTCCCGTTTTAACATATCCCAAGCGGGCCGCCTGGGCCTGAGAAATCAGATTTTTCATTTTCTTTTTGTTGCAATTTGTCCCTTGGCTTCACGAAAGGGCAACCAAGGTTATTTCTTGCATTTTGACCCCCTTATATTTACCCACAAGGGCTTTAGGACTTATACCCACTTTGCCAAGTCCCCGAACACTTCCGGTTAACCCGAAAAGTCTTAACTTTCAATGTTTACGCTTTAACCCCTCGTACACGAATTTGATCATAACTTTCTCATACGATAACGAAACTTTATGAAATTTATATCGCGTATTCTAGTGAGTATAATTAACAGTTACAAAGCTTCGGGTTTGTCAAAAGGTCACTCAGAGGTATATCTTTAAACATGTTGACACATTTAACCCCTGTAGTTTGTAATCTCTCACTTTTAGCTTCGCATGATCCATGATTTATTCGTTTGATGTTATAAACATCATGTAGGCTTATTATGAAGTATATTTATTCACTGTTGATATTTAGAACCCGTATAATCACATACTTTCCATGTTTGTCAACTTTAGTCCTTTTATAACATTCTTTCACACGTTCAAACTTTATGACACGTGTCAACACATTATTGGACGTGAATTTTCGAGGTATTACATCTAACCAACACATGACCGGTTGACTCTAGTTCTATGTCTTTCCTTACCAGAAATCAACAAATAATTAATATGAGAGTTAGTGGCAAAATTTTATGTTAAGACTATAAGAACCATAACAAACTATTTTATAATTGGGCTTTATGATACCTTATATATTCTATAGATTATTCAGAATTTAGTATCAATATGAAAGCTACATTATGACAGTTGTGAGGTTTGCATGGTTAAAATAAAGTCACTCTTACCTTAAACTCTCATATTATTTGTCATCTCAGTCTTGATAGAAACCTTATAAGATAGAACTAGATGATGCTAAACTTTTTCACAACCTTTTTTTATCATGAAAATTTAACAAAAGAAAAATGAGACTTACAAATTACATCCATTAAGACCAAGTTTCATGAGAAATCATGACTAGGTTAATGAAGGGTGAAATATTATCAAATCTCATTCTTAGTGAATTATGAGCATGTGTTATAAGCCTTAATATTTAAATGGCTAAGGGAATAAATTAAGTTCCATTAGAAGTTATATTTCATTGAAACTTTTCCCAAAATGGAATATTCAGACATAATTCATTTATCATAATATTTACTTGTATTTAATATGTCTTATATGAATAAAGGTTTTAAAGAAATTAATTCATATATACTATGATTCCTTCTAAATATGTCCCTCAAAATTTTATAACATCTGGACATTAAGGAAATCAAGTCTGACATATATGACTGGTTCCCACAGCACGTACATCATTGAAGCTTACATTGTAGCATTCCTATATATCTAAAAGGTTAGTGGGAGCATTAAGTGTCTTAATCTTAACTTGCGAGAGTTGCAAGAGGTAGGGGATTGAAAACTTGTCGTTACCTCAATTTGTACCTCTTGTACAAGACATTGCTTCTTCACAACTTTTCTCTTTAAGAATCTACTGCTACTCTAACAAAAGTTTCATTGTTGCTTAAATATGGGCACACTCAGATTTCTTACCAAAATTATAATCCTCAAACAGAGAAACTACAATGAGTTACATCATTAACTTGTTTCTCTATTAGAATCTATTGGCTTTCTAATGTTGACCATAAGTATGCTAAATTTTTTAATGATTTCTAAAATTAGTGGGAGTAGTAAAAGTCCTTATCATGACTTGCAAGACGTACAAGAGGCGGGGGAAAGAGACTTATTAAATTTTACTCCGATTACACCTCTTGTACACCATACTCCACCAACTCTTACACACTTAGAATCTTGAAAATGATAGCAACTCAATCAAGAGTTAATCCATAAAACTGAAACTCATAATACAACCCAATAATCAACTACGGAGGTTATCTTGGTTTAACTTTGATGATTATGTATCATCCTTGACTGAAGTTGAAATGGATATTAGAAAGTTTACTGATCCTACCTCTTCAATCGACAAAGGTTTTTCCACAAACTTTAAGCTCTCATCTATATGCACATCTGTATGCGGTATAACCAGTGATTCATCAACGAAGCACTTCTTCAGATTGCAGATGTGGAACACATTGTGAATTCCACTGAGCTCTTCTGGTAAGTTTAACTTATAGGCAACTGACCCGACACGTTCGATAACCTCGAAAGGTCCTATGTATCTCGGGCTTAGCTTGCCTTTCTTACCAAACCGCATCACTCCCTTCCAGGGTGACACTTTAAGTAGGACTTTGTCACCTACTTCGAAGTGAAAATCTTTACGCTTAGGATCAGCATAACTCTTCTGCCTATCCCGGGCAGCTTTGAGACGGTCTCGAATCTGGACAATCTTGTCCGTTGTTTCGAACACTATCTCTGGTCCTGATAACTGGACATCTCCAACTTCCGCCCAACAAATAGGCGATCTACACTTTCTACCGTATAATGCCTCAAAAGGCGCAGCCTTAATGCTGGTATGGTAGCTATTGTTGTAGGAGAATTCGATTAATGGTAGGTTCTTATCCCAGCTACCACCCAAATCGATCGCACATGCACGTAGCATGTCTTCCAACGTTTGAATAGTACGCTCACTCTGACCGTCAGTCTGAGGATGATAAGCCGTACTAAAATTTAAACGTGTGCCCAAAGATTGTTGGAAACTTCTCCAAAAATGCGACGTGTACCTAGTATCTCGATCAGAGATAATAGCCACAGGTATGCCATGTAAGGCTACAATCTTATCAACGTATAACTGGGCTAACATGTCGGAGCTATAAGTCTCCTTGATGGGTAAGAAATGTGCTGACTTAGTCAGTCTATCAACTATAACCCATATTGTATCATTTTCTTTCCTTGTCTTGGGTAACTTGGTAATAAAATCCATAGTTACCATTTCCCACTTCCACGTAGGAAGTTCAGGCTGTTGTAGCAAGCCTGACGGCTTTTGATGCTCGGCTTTGACTTGCGCACATGTCAAGCATTTAGCTACATGGGTGGCTACAGACTTTTTCAAGCCTATCCACCAATAATTTGCCTTTAGATCCTGGTACATCTTATCAGCTCCAGGATGAACGGAGTATTTGGAACTATGGGCTTCCTGGAGGATGACATCTCGAAGTCCTCCGTAAATTGGAACCCATATTCGTCCATTTAATCGTAGAATTCCGTCCTTGCTAAGAGTTAACTGCTCCTCAGTTACTCCTAACTTTTCATTTGGATAGTTAGCTTCCAACACAGCTTCCTTCTGTGCAGCCAACACCCTTTCAATCAAATTATTCTTTATCTCCATGCGCTTGGCATTGATTCGAATGGGTTTCACCCTTTCCTTTCTGCTCAAGGCGTCAGCGACTACATTCGATTTGCCGGGATGATACTTGATTTCACAATCATAATCATTCAAGGTCTCCATCCAACGGCGTTGTCTCATGTTTAATTCTTTCTGATTAAACAGATGCTGGAGGCTCTTGTGATCAGAATAGATCACACACTTGACACCATATAGATAGTGCCTCCAAAGCTTTAGTGCGAACACAACGGCACCCAACTCCAAGTCGTGGGTGGTGTAATTCTTTTCATGCACCTTTAATTGTCTTGAAGCGTAGGCAATAACTTTGCCTTTCTGCATAAGCACACACCCCATGCCAGTGTGCGAAGCATCACAATAAACCATAAATTCTTCTATTCCATCTGGCAATGTCAGTACTGGGGTGTTGCTCAACTTTTGCTTCAAGATATCGAAGGATTCTTGCTGCTTAGGGCCCCAAACAAACTTAACCTTCTTCTTAGTTAAGGAGGTTAGGGGTGCAGCAATCCTTGAAAATTTTTTAATGAAACGCCTGTAATATCCTGCCAATCCCAGGAAGCTACGAATCTCTGTAGGCGTCTTCGGCTCTTGCCAGTTCATTACGGCTTCAACCTTAGCGGGATCCACCTGGATACCACGCTCACTGACCACGTGTCCAAGGAATTGGACTTCTCGTAGCCAAAATTCACACTTAGAGAATTTGGCATAGAGATTCTCCTGATGTAGAAGTTTGAGAATACAACGAAGGTGTTTCTCATGGTCAGTTTGATTCTTAGAATAAATGAGAATGTCGTCGATGAAAACGATGACGAATTTATCCAAGTAAGGCTTGCAGACGCGATTCATGAGATCCATGAACGCGGCCGGTGCATTAGTGAGCCCAAAAGGCATCACTAGGAACTCGTAGTGACCATAACGAGTCCTAAATGCAGTCTTGTGCACGTCTTCATCTTTAACCTTCAACTGATGGTAGCCTGACCTCAAATCGATCTTCGAGAAGTAACTTGCCCCTTGAAGTTGATCGAACAAATCGTCGATCCTGGGCAAAGGATACCTATTCTTGATCGTGACTTTATTAAGATCGCGATAGGCGATGCACAGGCGCATCGACCCATCCTTCTTCTTGATAAACAAGATTGGCGCTCCCCAAGGAGATGAACTAGGTCTAATGAAACCTTTAGCCAGCAATTCATCTAGCTGCGTCCTCAACTCCTTCATTTCTATGGGTGCCAATCTGTATGGTGCTCTAGCAACAGGTGCTGCTCCGGGGATGATATCGATTCTAAATTCCACTTGTCTATCTGGTGGTAAACCAGGTAGATCTTCAGGAAACACTTCTGGGTATTCAGAAATGACAGGGATGTCTTCTATCTTTGGCTTAGGCTCATCAATAATCACTTGCGCCATGTAGATGACACACCCCTTCTTCAAACACTTGGAAGCCTTGAGCATAGTCACTTGCTCAGGTAGCCCATACTGGGTATCTCCCCGAATGGTAAGTGATTCACCAGACAGAGTCTTTATTACCACTTGTTTCTTGTTACAGACAATTTGGGCCTGGTTATAAGATAACCAGTCCATACCCAGAACTATGTCAAAACCGGCCAACTTAAAGGGAAGTAGAGACAGAGGAAAAGAATGGTTCTTAATGGATATAACACATCCATCTAACACAGTAGAGACGGTTTCTAGGGTACCATCTGCTAACTCCACCTCATAGTTCACTTTTAGGGTTTTGACAGGTAATTTCAACAGTTCACAAAACTTATTGTCTACAAACGACTTATCAGCGCCAGAATCAAAAAGTACTCTAGCATATACGTCATTTACAAGGAAAGTACCTGTAATAACGTTGTCGTCTAGAACCGCTTCTTTTGCGTCCATTCTGAAGACTCTAGCATTAGTCTTCTTGGCCTCTTCAGGCTTCTTGTTGTATTTCGGGCAGTTGGTCTTAATGTGCCCCTTTTCATTGCAACGGTAGCACGTTGCGTCTTTTATCTTCTTGCAATCCAAGGTTTTGTGATATGTGGATTTGCATATACCACAAGCATATGATTTTGATTGAGTCTGTGAGTTCGACTCAAGTCTGCACTTTCCAAAGTGCTGCTTCTTGCAAAATTTGCATTTGGGCTTCTCTCTAGAATTATGCCCATCTCTCCTTGACTTAGATCCTTTCTTGTATCACCGCTCCCACGGTGTTTCTTGTTCGATCTTCGTGAACCATCATCTTCACGCTTCCTCTTCTCAGCCTCCTTATTCCTCAGCGATCTCTGCCTGACCGCATCCAGAGTGAGGGATAAGGAAATGTCAGCTACTGATCTAAAAGTAGCTGGCCGAGAAGCTTTCACGCTTGCGTTGATCTCGGGGGCTAAACCACCGATAAAACGAGCTATTCGCTTTGGTTCCGGGGTTACTAAATATGGAACCAACCGAGACATAGTGTTGAAGCTCGTTAGGTAAGCTTGACAGTCGAGGTTTGTCATCACCAAGGATAGAAAATCGGATTCTATCTTCTCCACCTCATGCTGAGGGCAGTAATTTTCCTTGATTAGGGCGACAAATTGATCCCATGACATAGTGTACAATGGGATTTTCCCGGTGGCTTGAACCAGAGATCTCCACCATGCTAACGCTTCCCTTTTAAAGGACTGTGACACAAACTTAACCACATCCTTTTCAGCGCATCCGCTGATATCTACCACCGTGTCCATCTCGTCAAGCCATGTCATACAATCGATGGCTACTTTCTCCCCATTAAAATCCCGGGGCTTGCAAGACACGAAGTACTTATAGGAGCAACCCTTGTTACGGGGCTCTTGATTCAGCACTATATGCTGAGATGGGACACTTTGATGGTTGGTGGACTGGCGGTCATCACCATCTTTCTTGGGAATATCCTTTTTGGGAGGAGGCTTGCTATGAGCCTCAGAATGTGTCTTGGGCTTTGAATGCGGTGCAGATTGGGTCCTACTTCGAGTACCACTGTAATCATCATACTGCCGCTCCAGAGCCTGTGTAACAGCGCCGTCTATGATCGCTTTTAATTCAGCACCCGTTAGATTGATTCGGGCGTCATTATTAACCTCCACTGGATGGCTATTAACCTCATCTGAGTTAGCCATTTAAAATTGAACTGTTGCAGAAAACAAGGACAATAGTTTATTTGGGAGTTTATGGAATTGTCTTTTATGGCAATTCATTAACCATGGTACGGAGACCATATTTGGTTAATTTATAAATCATATTCATTTAGGATTTCTATAATAATTTATCCTAAGTATAAAACAATAACAGTTTTATTTGTGGCACAAAAGGCCTAGTCACGTGGACACTTTTAATTTAATCTATGATTTCAGAGAATCAAAACATTAAGGTATACTGGCACATTAGGCCTAGTCACAAGGACAATTATAAATTATATTCTAGGATTTCAGAGGATCAAAGCATTTGAGGTTTGAACCTAGTTCATTACCCTTATTTGACAGGGAGTCATAGCTACCACTGTCTTTTGGCTCATATGGAAATGAGCAGGGCCCGTAGGCACTATATTACCACGTATGGTAAAAATATGATCATCTTAATTGATGATCTTAACCCTTGATTCAGAGATCATTAAATTGGGTTAGGAATCTTCTAAAGAATCCTTATACATATAAAATGACGTGTGATTTTAACGAATCACTTCTGCCAGGAGTGTTAACATGTATACAAACGTTAACAGGGATTTGAATCTTTTGAACAGGTCTTACCATCTTGGCCCGGTCTTATAATGACCAAAAGGCTAGGTTTCACACTTTAAGATTCTTAATTAATAATTACGTAGGCAGATTAATTCAAAAGGAATGATTTTAATTTATTTATTTCATTTATAATTTATTTATGCACAAAATGGCAAACATGAAATTTATAAAACAAACATTCCATTAATTTATTCAAAATATTACATACTGCCCTAAACGGGTATTTTCAACAAACAATTACCCACGTAGGGGTCAATCAACATACTTGTCCACGCAGGGACTTTAAACAAACATAATAGTCCACGCAGGGACTTTAAGCAAACATCATACCCACGCAGGGGTTAACGGAAATTAGACCCACGCAGGGGTCAAAACAAACACACATACATACCCACGCAGGGGCTCAACAACAATTGGAAGGATTTAGTGATCCTTCTTGTTCTTCCCTTTGATCAAACTTGCTAATCCTTGGAAGAAAGTCTGTCTCTCCCTACGGTCCCTGTGCACTTCCCGTTCAACCTGATCCATCCTCTGAAGGAGTTCTTCACGCTCAGGTGGGGAGAACCTAGGCGGCTGCGATTGAGTCCGTATGATAGGCCTAGGTGGTATTTGGTACCCATGTGTTGGGTACCCTACTCCCCATGGAGCTTCGTATGGTCCTTCCGGGTGCAGGGCATTGTAGTTGGCTGCCACCAAGTAAGGGTCGGCCTCTGCGTACCCATAGTTGTTGTGGACCGGCGGCTCGAACGGGTTGTATGCCATGGAACCCGTATACGCTGGGATTGGGTTATCAAAACCCATTGGCGGCGGCTGCGGCATCGCTGGGTTGGAAGGCCCACCCATTTGTGGGTCCTCCTGATGTGGCGGGTAGTGACTGCCACTGGATTGACGTGGGGAACTGAAATGGAAGTCCCCTACTCGTGTCGACATGCGGGCACCGGTTCTCCTACGCCTTGGCGGTTGAGGAGGTGCCGGCTGAACTGGTGGCGGCGGAGGTGGTGGCGTAACTGCCACAAATCGGGAATCCCCAGAGGAATCTTGATGATGTTGCTGCTGCTGCGGCTGCTGCTGCTGAGGAGGCGACGAATGGTGAGGAGGGGTATAATACCACTCGTGCCGAGTGAACATGGCTTGGAAGCTGTCTGGACCACCGTAGGGTGATCCGTGGAAAGACGATCCGTCAGAGATCTCGATCGGGTGATTTGGTGTGCCACTTGCAGGTTCGACGGGGTCAGTATCCTCGTCCATGTCGTCAGCGTGATCCCCAGAGAAATGATCATCTAGCCCTAGTGGGTTAAAACCCACGGGTTCCTGCACGTAGCCTACCGGATTAAACCGGCCCCGAAAAACTTGGGTGGGGTCCCCGAAAGAATGATGAGACAGGGATCGTTGTAATGTTATGAAGGAAGGCTGAGGGTTGTTCGGCTCGTAGTCCGGTTGTGGCCCATACGGGTTTTGGACCGGAGGTGTCGAGCTATGTGAGACCGACCATCTAGCCGGCTCAAATAGGTTTCTTCTGTTTTGGCGTGGATCGTCACTCTCCGTGGTAGACGGAGCTCGAACATTTGAAGGTCCTGCCTCGTTGTCGTTGGGGGCGGTGATCGGCCCCTTTCCTCGTCCTCTTCTACGGACGAATCTTGGAGGCATTTTGGTAATCCTGTCAAAATAGCATAAGATAACGACAAGAAATAAATAAAATAAAGGACAACACAAAACCAAACAAAGTGAAATTTGTCCTATGTTATATGTCTAGACTCGAAAGTTTAGAATTGTGCAATTGTGTAACTGAGATTAAACACAAAAGGCTAGTGTTTAATTCACTCAGTGTTGGCTCTGATACCAACCTGTCACACCCCGATTTCCACGTGTCACCGGTGGGCCCGGTGGGGGAGTATCGTGACGTGGTTGGCAACATAATAGTCAAACAACACAATATATAATATGCATAGCGGAAGCAAATTTAAAATATGATACAACCGAATTTAATATTGTATATCAATGTCACAATATCCGGAAGTTTATCCACAGACGGATCGAAATAAAAGTAGTATTTATGGTTCAACAGACTTCAGGCATCTTAAGCTTGCGAGACTTCTAATGATGCTAAGGAGAAATCCCAGCCAATTTCGCTTAGTACCTGCATTTAATCTTTTTGGGAAAATACGTCAGTTTACACTGGTAAATACATTCAACTGGCTCATTTTGGAAAATGATTGAAAATTGGTTTGGATGCACATGGCATAAACATTTTTATTTAAATTGGGAGAATTATTTAATATTATAATCTTGTGAACGAATTACATGTTCCTTGTGCGTTCAGTAGCCCGGATCTTGTCCGGGTTAAAGATCAATAGACACACCACAATGTTCTTGTGTGCACTGACGGGTGTACGCCTACACCCCGTGCTTAAGTCGTGGCCATTTCGTAAAATGATGCCGAGGATATCCGGGACATTGTCATTAACCCCCCAAAGGCTTTAAGTAACAAGACTGTTTAAACGAGCCGATCAAATTATTCAACTACCCACCTAACGGTGGAGATTTGATGCTCGATCAAGCGGTATGCTATATACCGTAACCCGAGCCCGTATAGGGAAAATAAGTTAAAAGTATTTACCTGAGCAAAGTATAATACACAATAATCAAAATGCACGTAGCTTTTACTGGTTCTCCTAATCTGGAACGAAGGTTTAATGTACCTATTAGAATCCTAACGGGTCTTTAATTAAGCTTAAGCTTAGACCGGTTAGTTTCAAAGACACGGTTCGTACGCACGATTAAGCGAAGACCGGATAGAATGTGATTTCAACCCGACAAGTTTGAAGACTTGTTTAATATGGGTTTATTATTCGCATTCTGGATTTTGAGATAAAACCGTTAAGGTTTGACCCGTTTCGGCTAATTTATGTAAACTTGTTACATAAACCGAACCGTACGCGTAATAAGCGTGACGGGTATTTATGAGAGCTATATACAGGTTTCCTAAGTTAATTATTCCTCAAATATGTTGTGACATCAGTAAGATGTCTTTCATTATGCCCGAAACGTGTTTAAACACAAACTAGGCCTCGTAGGGGTAGTTTGGTCATTTAAAAGCTTATACAAGAGTTTAAGTAACAATCTGAGTTACAGGTCTGATGTAATAAGCAAATATACTCAATTTGCTAAGTTATATCAGTAGGTTAAAGCATGTATGTGAAATTTATCATTTTTAACCAAATATGCCCCGTAGGGGTATTTTGGTAATTTCACATAAGCCGAAAAGCTCAAAACTGAAGTCTGAGTTTATCAACCTTAGCTTACTGTTAAAATGTTATAATTTGCCTCATATCTCAGTAGGTATCAACCCGGGTATGTCCAATATACTTTTAATATATACTTTGCGCTAAAAACGCTTAATAAGGCGATTAAAGGCCATTTCCGGGTTCGATACTTAAATCTGATATTTTTATATTTCCAGAAGGCTTAAAATAATTTATTTATCATATGTGATCAGTAGCAAAAGGTTTGGAGTCGTTTAGATATGTAAAACTCATTTTATGGCCCGTAAGGGTAAAACCGACTATTACCGGATTAAGCCTACGACTACTAGTTATGCTCAGCCTAAAATTAATTAAAAATATTTAAAAATTCCAAAATAATATATTACATCACTGGGTAAAAGATTTGGTATTAAAAAGTAGGCTTAACTAGGCTATACGCTAATTACGCCGTTTTATTAACATAAAGCATTAAATTTGCGACAATGAGCATAACTCTTAATCTACAAGTCAAACTGATGTCAAACTTTGCATACAAGTTTATATATCAGTAATTAAAGTTTCTACTCTTTTACATTTCCAAAAATCACGTTTTAAGGTAATAAGGGCATAATGGTCACAATATGAGCAATTAACGGAAACACGCATATTAATTGGATAACTAATGAACCAAGGTGTATAATCACAGAGGGTTGTACTAACATGTAACCTAGTCCAATTAAAGCTCTGAGGAATTTCTAAAACATGCCTAAACGGGTCAGAACTGAAAGTCAAAGTGAAAGTCAAACTATGTGACTTTCGGTTCCGAACCGGGTCTAAACAGGAAATTGTCGGGTTGAACATGTTTAGACATGTCCTTGCACTTATTACTAAGTTATAACAATGATCCAATAGGTTGTAAATGATCTACAATGTTAATTATGCATAAATGGCATTTTAAACTTTCTGTTGACTTTTTAAGTACACGTTTGACCCGACTTTTGACCTGGTTAGAGTGGTAATCAGGGGGAACCCTTTTGAGGGTTTATTACCCACATAAATACCTACTTATAACTACTTTTAATTCGAGATATGACTGAGCCATTAATACTTAATCTCGAAGTCAAACGGTAATTACGACGGTTTGACTTTTAGCTAAATAACTAAGCTAAACTCAATTAAAGGAGGATTAGCAGACTTACAAGAGTCCTATGCACGAGATATGATCAGTAGAGGCTGCTTGGGAGCTCCAGAATTGATCAGTTATTCACTTGAAGGTGTGAGGAATGTTTGTGAACTTGAAGGCCCTTTTATAGTGAAAATTCCACCACAATTGGTTGACAACAAGGTCTAGCACACACCACAACTGATATACACTTGTCCCTAGTGCTCTAGAACAGTTTAGGGGTCGCCCACATTGCATTAATGTCGAAAAAGGATCGGTTTTCCGCGTTTGCAGGAGGCTGTCACGCTTTTCTGCTTCTGGGCGCCTGACGCGGCCCGCCTCCCGTTTTAACATATCCCAAGCGGGCCGCCTGGGCCTGAGAAATCAGATTTTTCATTTTCTTTTTGTTGCAATTTGTCCCTTGGCTTCACGAAAGGGCAACCAAGGTTATTTCTTGCATTTTGACCCCCTTATATTTACCCACAAGGGCTTTAGGACTTATACCCACTTTGCCAAGTCCCCGAACACTTCCGGTTAACCCGAAAAGTCTTAACTTTCAATGTTTACGCTTTAACCCCTCGTACACGAATTTGATCATAACTTTCTCATACGATAACGAAACTTTATGAAATTTATATCGCGCATTCTAGTGAGTATAATTAACAGTTACAAAGCTTCGGGTTTGTCAAAATGTCACTCAGAGGTATATCTTTAAACATGTTGACACATTTAACCCCTGTAGTTTGTAATCTCTCACTTTTAGCTTTGCATGATCCATGATTTATTCGTTTGATGTTATAAACATCATGTAGGCTTATTATGAAGTATATTTATTCACTGTTGACATTTAGAACCCGTATAATCACATACTTTCCATGTTTGTCAACTTTAGTCCTTTTATAACATTCTTTCACACGTTCAAACTTTATGACACGTGTCAACACATTATTGGACGTGAATTTTCGAGGTATTACATCTAACCAACACATGACCGGTTGACTCTAGTTCTATGCCTTTCCTTACCAGAAATCAACAAATAATTAATATGAGAGTTAGTGGCAAAATTTTATGTTAAGACTATAAGAACCATAACAAACTATTTTATAATTGGGCTTTATGATACCTTATTTATTCTATAGATTATTCAGAATTTAGTATCAATATGAAAGCTACATTATGACAGTTGTGAGGTTTGCATGGTTAAAATAAAGTCACTCTTACCTTAAACTCTCATATTATTTGTCATCTCAGTCTTGATAGAAACCTTATAAGATAGAACTAGATGATGCTACACTTTTTCACAACCTTTTTTTATCATGAAAATGAAAATTTAACAAAAGAAAAATGAGACTTACAAATTACATCCATTAAGACCAAGTTTCATGAGAAATCATGACTAGGTTAATGAAGGATGAAATATTATCAAATCTCATTCTTAGTGAATTATGAGCATATGTTATAAGCCTTAATATTTAAATGGCTAAGGGAATAAATTAAGTTCCATTAGAAGTTATATTTCATTGAAACTTTTCCCAAAATGGAATATTCAGACATAATTCATTTATCATAATATTTACTTGTATTTAATATGTCTTATATGAATAAAGGTATTAAAGAAATTAATTCATATATACTATGATTCCTTCTAAATATGTCCCTCAAAATTTTATAACATCTGGACATTAAGGAAATCAAGTCTGACATATATGACAGGTTCCCACAGCACGTACATCATTGAAACTTACCTTGTAGCATTCCTATATATCTAAAAGGTTAGTGGGAGCATTAAGTGTCTTAATCTTAACTTGCGAGAGTTGCAAGAGGTAGGGGAGTGAAAACTTGTCGTTACCTCAATTTGTACCTCTTGTACAAGACATTGCTTCTTCACAACTTTTCTCTTTAAGAATCTACTGCTACTCTAACAAAATTTTCATTGTTGCTTAAATATGGGCACACTCGGATTTCTTACCAAAATTATAATCCTCAAACAGAGAAACTACAATGAGTTACATCATTAACTTGTTACTCCATTAGAATCTATTGGCTTTCTAATGTTGACCATAAGTATGCTAAATTTTTTAATGATTTCTAAAATTAGTGGGAGTAGTAAAAGTCCTTATCATGACTTGCAAGACGTACAATAGGCGGGGGAAAGAGACTTATTAAATTTTACTCCGATTACACCTCTTGTACACCATACTCCACCAACTCTTACACACTTAGAATCTTGGAAATGATAGCAACTCAATCAAGAGTTAATCCATAAAACTGAAACTCATAATACAACCCAATAATCAACTACGGAGGTCATCTTGGTTTAACTTTGATGATTATGTATCATCCTTGACTGAAGTTGAAATGGATATTAGAAAGTTTACTGATCCTACCTCTTCTAATTAAGCCATTAGCATCAATCAATTTTCTAAATGGAATAAAAATTATTATTAGCAAATTTGATTTTATGTGTCAAAATAACGTTTAGGATTTGGTTGAATTACCTAAATCCAAATGCAAACATTAAGACACTAAAAGCAAGATTGATTGTTAATGGTTATGCTCAGAAGAGAATTATTTATCAAAGAATCATCTTACCTTTATTACAAAAGGTTTCTTTGAGGATCATTGTTGTTCTAGTAGCTTATAATCTTTTGTAGCGACATTAAATAGATATTAAAACAACTTTCCCTAAACAAAGACTTACATGTTCAAAACAACCTGAAAGTTCTAAACTGAAAGGTCAAGAACACTTAGTTTCTAAGTCGATGAAATCCATATATGGGTTGAAGCAAACATCAAAATGTGACGAAATCTTAATGCAATTCTTTTCATCACGAATTAAGTGGATTTATGTGTACCAACCTCAGGATGAGTGGGAGCAACTAATGTAAACTTGTCCTTATATAGATGACACTCTTTTGATAAGTATATGTTACATAAGTCAAATAATTTCTCACGCATATTTTGATATAATGAATCTCGGAAATACCACTTAGGTGAGAGATATCAAATTATACCGAGATAGACCCATTGGGGCATTAGTTTCGTGCCATAAACTTTATTCTATAGTGGGTCCTTACATATGTAACAAACAATATTGCTCTCATTTAGAGGATAAAATGATAAATGAGATTACTTACTTATGCTTCATTAATTAGAAGCCTTATGAAGGTTCAAGTCTATACTCGTTTAGATATTACTCACATTGATGAACATTAGATCACTCTAGATTATTGTGAAGCATATTACAATATCTTTAAGAAACGAGAAAGACTATAAGAACAGGTTGATTATTCTTACCTTGATTTTATGATGTTCAAAAGAAACTAAAAGCCAATTTGGGGTAATCCTTATGTCTGCGGACAAATCTATCTCATGGAGGAGTCATGAGAAACTGTTAACAACAACCTAAATTATAATGACATAATATGTTGTTAATTAACAACGCAATTGTCACTAAATGTTGTTGAAATTTTATCAGTGGACTTATAAACTTATTAACTCCATATAAATACTATATTGAAGACTTACTGTGAAAAGTCAGCTACCTTATTTCCTCGAACACTAACAGTTCGAGAGGTGCTGCATTAAACTTCGATACAAAATTATTGTTCGTTTATGAACAAGAAGAGGAACCTAAATACTTGTATCGAATATTGAAGACTTACTGTGAAAAGTCAGCTACCTTATTTCCTCGAACAGTAACAGTTCGAGAGGTGTTGCATTAAACTTCGATACAAAATTATTGTTCGTTTATGAACAAGAAGAGGAACCTAAATACTTGTATCGAATACATTTACATTCATGATATGCTTGCGGATCCGATAACTAAGGTCTACACCCAAAGTCTTTTTAAGAGCTCATAATAAAGACGGGTTTTACTAAAGGCCTTACATAATAGCATATCATACATATGAATGATTAGTTATTATTATTTCCTCAATTACACAATTTGTTTGTCTATAAATACGTATGTGCACCTGATGACGTATAGACAAGTATTATACAAATTAATTTCAAAGGGCTTACCTCAGTCATTTTGGTCTTAAATTTACGTATGTTTTGATTTGGGGTTGTAACATGATTAATGGGGGTCTTGAGTTGACAATAACTCAATGACTGTATTTTTCTGTTGCAATTTCAATTTGAAACATTGATTAATGTTTTAACTTGGCCAAACTTGCTTATACTTATCACAAATGATCATTCGGCCAAGTGGGGGAATGTTAGAAATAACCCATTGATGTAGCCTTACGGATCATTTGGTAACATTACCAATATGACATAACTAGTCTCCGACAATTACTTGATGGTAGTAATCGTAAATATTGATTAGTTCAAGGGGCATTTATGATTTCCCTTTAGGTACCATTAATAGAGAATACATAGAGTTTTTTATAAAGGATCACTATTCATGACTATTATTCATTGATCTATTATATATTGATGATAAGTGGTGATCAAAAACTCTGGTAGAACAACAATACAAAAACTCTCTCTAGTGTGATCCATCAACACAAGGTACCATAACGGGAATCATGGCTTTATCTTTATTCTTAAAGATAATCATCCCTACAAGTAAGTATCTTTATCTTGGTATCTATATTTAGATTATGATGGAATAAACATGATTAGGGTTCTATGTTTTTAACCCATGTTTAAAGATATAATCAACATTTCTTACATATAACCCAACCGTGTAAAAAAACACCAAAGCATTCCTTGTGTTGTGGTTATGAGTCACGTTGCGTTAATCTGTTTGTGCGGGCTCGACTCATGGGGTTGGTTGTTTTTTAGTTTTTTGGTTTTTAACATCTAGATTTTATTATAATCCAACCAGATAAAAAAACACAAGAGCACTTATGTAGTTATGTTGCAGGGGTTAAGAGGTGCACTCCAATAACCCGATAGCGCGAGGTTTTCCATTTAGGGTTTCCTGCTCAAGTGGTTGGAGGGAGGTGGGAAGGTTTTCCCTTTGGGGCTCCAACTCAAGTGGTTGGAGGGAAGTGGGAAGGTTTTCCCCTATGGGGTTTCCTGCCCGGAGTACCGAGTTCGAGTCTTGTGGTGGACGGTTTTTTCCTCCACTGATGTCTGAGGTGGGTTTTACCCCCATTTGAACTTGGGTGGCTTGTCTTTTGTCATACAGGGATACTAGGATGAAGCAAGCTAGTGGGGTTCCAGATGATCTACACCTTTCCAGAAAGAAAAGATGACACGGGTTTAATCCTTACGGGAGTGCGATTTTTTTATAAAACTTTTTTTGGGTCACTAAGTGTTAGCCCAATGGTTTGTTGGATTGAGCTGACAATTTATTTGTTTCCTATTGTGTTTTTAATAAAACAAGCGGGCAATCATTATTTTATTTTATTTAGATTGACCGTTCTTTTTGTTTTTTTTTTCTAATAAACTACATATGTTTTGAGTTTTCTCTTTCTCTTACTATAGTATGTGGCGATGTCATAATGAATAGAATCCATACTACAATTCCCGTTGCGTCCTCAGGGCAACACTCGGGTTGAAATCACTGGTTTATAGTTTTTTTTCATCCTCGATACCAGGCCTTTTAGGGACTAAAAATTTGTACTTAAACCTTGTTCATTTTGTCCCAAATACGTTTAGTTAGTTTCGGGTTTCATGATAATTTAGTCTCTAAAAAGACTAGTAGAGATTGAGAACTAGGCCATGATAATATACCATTTTAGTCCTTAATATATCTTTAGGGACTAAAAACGAATCATAGATGTCATGTTATTTAGTTTCAAATATATGTTTTAGGCACAAGATACGTGTCCTACGCATTCAACGGTTACAGAATCCATCCTAGAAAAAATCCACAATAAGTGGTAAAGACAAGAAGGTTTAAGGAAACCTTTTAAAAACATACCTTTTTGGGTATGTGTGCAAGATCTAAAAGGATCTTGCTCTTTTTGGAATGGCTGCAAACATTCTTCTCAAGGCTGACTTTATAAAAAGTGACAGCACGTTGACACGGCCCCGTGCCTGGGAAACACAGCTCCGTGTCACTTGCATGAGTCAGAGAATGTTGTCCGTTAGTGAGACACTACCCGTATCTAGGTTGACACGGTCCCGTGTGAAAAAAATACAAGGGCACGACCCAGTGTTTTTCTAACACACCCTCATGTTTAGAAAAAAGATTGGAAACGACCCCTTGCTCGAGGAACACGGTCTTGTGTTTCAGGGTTTTTATGAAGTTTCGCCTAAGTTTTTAAGGAACTGTTCTTTATCGGGTGGTTCCTTACTTGTTGGAACAACACCGTATTTCCGGATATACCTTAGGCTCCGGCGAGAGGTACGAAAACCCAAGAAGTAGTTGGAAAGATAGTATTCTAATTTAAAAATGGGAGGGCGAAACCTTTCCTTATTTACCTTATACGGACTCTTGTTTAAGAAGGTGTGAGTCAGCTAGCTCACGTCCAAACCGTCGATGTGAAACTCACACACTGTAAAGGGGACTATCATCGCGAGGTCGCTACAGGGACGACTATCGCCTTCATCTTCGCAAGTGTCTAGGGTAGATTTGTTGGTCTCGGTGTTGTTTGTACCTGAATGTTCCTTCATTGATTCTCCTTTGCTTAAATTCTGTGATGATTATCACGCCTTTATCATGGATTTTATTTCTTTGAGTTTTTAGAGATTCCTCTATTCTGTTTGACTTACGTCTTCTAAGTCTCCAAGGTAAGAGGGTTGATGAGGTTTAGGTGGATAGACGTCATTATCGTTTTTACTTCTGCACAACTTACGGTGATCGTCACAGGAAAACAACGGGCTAGGTAGTGGGGATCAAATCTTAGAATGGCACATTATAGTCATTTGTTCATTCCATCACATAACTTGCACCATTCACCGTAAGAGTGGCGGGAGTAAAAATTAATCATAAACGCCCATGTTTGCCAGATTGATTTTAACCGTCGGGATAAGACGGTTACTGTTTTCTTACAAAGTGTTATTGTTACACGGCCCCGTGTGGTTGTCACACAGCCTCGTGCTGCAGCTTGTATCTGGCAGAAAACGGTTCTAATGTTAAAAGGGATGTGACACGGCCCCGTGTTGATCTAACAATGTCGAGCCTTGAACAAATATATATGGGGTCTGAACTCAAGAAAATCAGGAGGACCGGACTCAATACGTATATAAAATTTTCAGAAAAAAAACATAAATTTACACTATTGAAAAAGTGTGTGGTGTGTGTGATGGTGGTTTGGGGTGGGGGGGGGGGGTTGTAAGGCGATGCATTTGTATAAATAAGAAAAAAAAAGTCAGACCAATTATTGGTCCCTTCTTTATTCCATGGACTTCCCAATTTATTCCATGGACTTCTCAATGAAAGTAATTAAAGCATCTTTTTGAAAACAAACACCGATTAGGTTTGAAACAACATATGCTACAAACCACAATCACAAAAGTTAAAAGGGTTAATTACGTTTTGAGTCATTGTGTTTTATGGGTTTTAATTAGTTGAGTTCAAAAGTAAAAAAATTTAACGATCTGAGTCCCCATAAGCATTTTCTTTAACCATTTGAGTCCAAATTTCTAACACTATTAGAATTTTTTGGTTAAGTATTGTTAAATGACCAAAATATCCTTATAGTTAAAAAAAATAAAATAATAAATGCCCATACATTAAAAAATAGAAAAATAAATACCCCTATATTAACTATAAGTGACACATTGCACTCAGTCTCTTTCTCTCAAAGCAACCACTACCATAACCATCATACACCACCATAACCATCATACACCTCCTCACATGCAACCATACACCACCATCACATCAGAGCACCGTCGGACAACCATCAAAGCCTCACCTTCGACACCATCTTCACCATAAAAACCCCACCTTCGACACCATCAAAACCCCACCTCCGACAGCACCGTTGTCACCATCTCCACCTCCACCGCAACCTCCTGATTTCGATTCACCGCAAGTTCTTCAATCTTCGCAAGTCTAGATCTAGTGATATCAACAAACTCATGATCCGGACATTCACCTAGGGTTTTGAGAACAGATCGAGTTCGTGAAAGGTCTTAAATAGTTGCACGCATCGACGCGATGATTTCCGGATCCTTCAGACTGTTATCAACAACCTGAAACGATTCTTCACCGTATTCTTTCAACGAAACCTCGATGCTGGTGGCTCCTGCGTCGAGGATGTTCTCCACCAGCTCCATTGAAGCAACTAGTAGATTGATTGTATAGGATAAATGAATTACTGGCGAGATGTATTGGATGATGGAAGAAAATTTTGATTTGATGGAATTGGGTGTTTTAGGGGTTTTAACTATAGGCACTAAGGGCAGTGGCCATTGGTAGATGAAGAAAAGTGGTTGGAAATAAGCTTCAATGGAAGATGAAAGGTATTTTGTTAAAATCATAGTTTGTGGAAGTTTAAGTGATCAAGAGAATTAAATCCCCAATTTTATTTACAAGAAATTTAGTTTGAAATTTGTTGTTGTGTATGAAGATCTTGAATGGGACAGTGGGACGGCAGCGAAGGCGGTGGTGGCAGTGATGGTGGCAGTGGGGCGGCACTATTGGTGGAGGTGAGACAGTGGTAGGGGTGAGATGGTGGTGGTAGGTGTTTGGAGGTGATGGTGGTGGCCGTGGTGGGGAAGTGGTGGGGATGGTGATTGTGCGGTGGTGTTTATATATATTATATATTAAAAGTTTATGCATTAAAGACTTGTTCCTTATACTTATATGCATATAATACTTGTACTTTGTGTGTAAATGACCAAATTACCCTCATAGTTAATAGACTTGGTGGATGGAGTTAGAAATTTGGACTCAAATGGTTAAAGAAAATGCTTATGGGGACTCAGGTCGTTAAACTTTTTGCTTTTGGAATCAACTATTTGAAACCCATAAAACACAGGGACTCAAAAAGTAATTTACCCAAAGTTAAAAGAGTTGTTACAAACTCATTCTAGTTTTCTAGTTTACAAACTCTTTTCTCACTCTTTTGGTATGATTGTAATGTATATTTATCTATTATGTTTAGAGTAAATTGTCAAAATCGTCTTTAAGGTTTTCACGGATTTGGTTTTTTCATTTAAACTGATTTTTTTGTGCATTGTAGTTTTTCACCTTTGTTTGTTTATTTTTTTTTTTTTTTTTTTTGCCATTTTCATTCTTGGTGTTGGTATTGCGACATTTGTCCCTCGAAATACGAAGCTCTGAAAATCACAAAATTTAAAACTCTTTAGATGAAAATGGCACGTCAGGACGAGAGTTGCAAAAGTGGCCAAAACCTCATGGATGACAATGACATTTTTGCTTGACGTGTGTGGGAGTATACCGATTTTTAATGTATTTTTAGTACCATTTTACCCTTGAATCAAGCTTTATATTTATAAAACACGATATAAAACTATCACTCTCTACAACATGCTAGGGCAAGCGCTTCTGTCGTTGGCATAATATAGTGATGGTAAGATACCGAGGTCGTCCAAGAACACAAGAGCTTTTAATACCGGAATAACGTCGACGTCTAATCTAACCAAATATAGAGAAAAATTTTGTTTTTGTTTTTAAATAAATAAAAACAGATAGACAGGATAGAATCACTTGGATCTGACTTGTCATTTATGTATCCTTTGATGATTTCCTCGCTTTGGGTTTTTTAAGAGATTATCTTAGTTATTGTGGCATGTCCCTCTTTTGGAGGCAACGCTGCCCTCAACCATGTTGGTCTGAGTCATCAGGGATACAGTCCCACAAGGTCGGATTATTGAAAGATAATCAAGTAAGTTATTAATGCAAAAAGTGGCATTGCCTCTTTTGGAGGCAACACTACCCTCGGTCATATTGGTCTGAGTCAGCAGGAATACAGTCCCGCAAGACCAGTTTAAAGTTTTAATAGTCGTTTATTTATAAGGGATTACAAGTCGTTCTTACTTCCCCCGATTTGATGCTACTGCCTCAAGGGAAGTCATAATAAGCTTGAATCAAGTCCTCGCAGGATCTATACACTGAACGAGACAAGAACTTTGCCCAACCACCCTTCTAACCCCCTTCCAGGCAGTTAACGCTTTATATAGACTGTAAAGACACGAATGAATGGATCAACGAAACATAAAGAAATGATTAAGTAAAGTTCGCATTCAATATTAAAAACTAGTTATTAAATTCACTAATACAAACCCAAATAAAAAGTTACCAAAACTAGGAAATCAAAAGTAATACATAAATGATTTTGTTTTAACCAACTGATGTAAGAGATTAGCCAAGCATGACATTTGTTTGACAAAAACTCTTACTATTGATCTTGGATCACAAGACTACACACACTCTAAGGATGGATGATGGATGAAAGTGGTGGATGATGATGGTGTTATGGTGGTGGAGTGGTGGCAAGTGTGAGAGAAGTGGTTTGCAAATATATGGTTTACAAATGAGCCAAGCACCAACTTTTAAGGTTGAAACAAGTAGTTTTACACGGCCCCATGTCCTTCCTTTTCTATGTCTTCATTTAATGTTGTGTCAGCTCTTCTGCACACACGGCCCCGTGTCTTCTGTACTTGTTGTACGAACCCAGATTTGCGAATCTGAGAGTTGACCACGACCCGTGCTTAGGTGACACAGCCCCGTGTCCCTTGTCATTTTCTGTTTGTCTTTATTCTCTAAGTAATCTCACTGGGGCACTGCCCATGCCCGGCTGGCACGGCCCCGTGCTTGGAGGGTTGGTATAGTGTGCCAACTTGTTTTCTTCGTATTTATATTGGTTTTCGCTGTTAATTTGTTTCTTTTGTCTGTTTAAGCTATTTTAATCCTGAAAATCAAAAGTAAACAAACAAACGCATTTTTTTCAACACTAGTACTAAAAAATGGTTGTTTTTATACCTCATTTAATATGATTTATATCTTATATTTTGTGCATATCATTGCTAGTTATGTTTATCTATGGTAAATATATGTAAATGAATAAAATTCTTTGATGATTATAGAGAATGTTGTTATATCAAGAGATTAAGGGGCTGTTTGGTAGCCTCTGAATGGTCATTAAGAGGCTACCTCTTAATGGAATCATTAAGAATTTTACCAATGAGAAGGTAGAAGAATGTGACATGTGATGATTTACCATTCAGAGGTTACCTCTTAACCATTCAGACTTGAAGTTACCTCTTATTCATTCAGATGTTTTAAACCATTAAGAGGTAGCATCTGAATGGTCATGGCTATAACAACCAAATAAAATTTAAGTGGTCAACGAGAATTGGAGGATTAAAATAAAAAGTATAGCGAACATGACAACAACTACTGAATATATAATGCACTAACAACCAATGCTCGGAATGTTATTCCTAATTAAATATTCTTTAATTCTATGGGGCGACCGATCCCCCGAACTTTTTGCTCAGTAGTGCTCGATATGTAGTTTTCGTATAGAATTTTTTAGGTATATACTTTTCTACTCCCCCCCCCCCCCCCTCCCCGATTTTATAATTTTTTTTAGCTATATATACGTTTTCGACCCCTCGGTCGAAAATATTAAGGTTCGCCACTCCATGTATCTATCTTAAACACATATATGATTTTGTTCCGAAACATTGATACCAAGCCCTAGGTTGACATAAGAAAGTAAACTTTGTTTCTTAATTGAATTGTTCATCAATTTGCATATTTTAAAAAAAACTCTCCAGCTATATATTTTATCTTATGGCATCATCCTTCTATATATATTTACATTCCGGTCACAAGTTTGTTCATCCACAGGCTTGTTAATCAATAGACACTCCATATTCTCATACACAGAGCTAATAAATGGAGAGCAAAGCCGTAGGTTTCTGCGCAGTTGTGGCAGTGCTTGGAATAATATCGGCAGCAGCCGGTTTTGGAGGGGAGCTCACAAGGGTTAAGGTAATTAAGGCATTAAGCTATAATATGTTACTGTTCAATAAACAAGTGGGATAGTTATTAAGTAATAATGTAATAAATGGTGTGCGTTATGGGCATATATGCATGCAGGCTGATGATGTTTCTGTTAGTGATGGTTCGTGTGTTTATCCAAGTAGTCCGGCTCTCGCTCTTGGAATCATAGCAGCCGTATTCGCAATCATTACACAAATTTACATAAGCGTTACATTTGGCGGTTGTAGATGTTGCAGAAACGACCCTAATTCAACCCCGATTTCAAAGCTCCTTTCTATATTGTCATGGTAATACATAGAGATGATTTGAAAATGTTTTGATTTGTTGGCTGGGTAGTGCGTAGTTCGCAGGTAGCGAATTCACTAAAATTATACATACTGAGTTTCTTTTTTTTGGTATGTTAAATGAATTATTGGGGAAGGATAAGAAAAGAAATTCAATTTATCAGTTTGCTGCCTCTAAAAACAAATTTGGTGAGATCGCTACCCTCTGTAGCGAACCTCCTACAAACCAAAACACTTCCAAAAACCTCATAAAAACGCTTATAATTTTTCTAAACCACCTACAAATACAAAAAATATGGTTTGTCATGATTATCATATGCTTATGAATAAACTAATCTAGTTTTGAATATTCAGGGTAGCTACCGTGATAGCTGTACTTCTTCTGCTAACAGCTGCTGGACTGAATAATAAAGAAGGTGGACAAGTTGACTCATATGGTTATTTTACATGTTATGTTGTGAAGCCTGGAATTTTTGCAGCAGGAGCTGTTTTAGCTCTTTTGAGTGCAGTTTTTGGTATTGCTGCTTATGTTACCGTAGCTCCACCAACTCCACAAACCACCACGAACCCTGCAGTCGCATTCCCGGTAGGTGCGAATGTTGATCCAGAAAAGAGTCCAGTGCCTATGTATCCTCAGCAATACCCTCCTCAGCAAACTCCTCAGCAATACACTCCACAATACGCGTAAAAATAATGTTCATTGCTCAATTCCTAAAATGAATATTATGCTTGCTTGATGCTTTTAAAACTTTTAGTGGTGTATATTTGAATTTCCAGTTTTGACATTTTGTTATCTCAATTTGTATATTTGGGTTTCTTGATGGTTTCAATGTAACTTTTTGAGTTTTATATTCATAGTTCTTCAGTTTTTGAGATTTGATTTATCTGTTGTTGGTATTTAAATTTTGTTCAGGATTATGCTTATGTAAGGCCTTGATTTTATTTCATCCCTTTGATCTTCTAGGCACAAAAGTTAGTTATTGTGTAAAGCTAAAAATTGTATAGAGAAATAGAAAAATTAATGTTTTAGAACATATGAGTGGGATGATATTTATCACTATGTTTGGGTCATCGAACAAAAATTTACACCTCACCCTAAGTGTGTTGTTACCATATGTCTTACCATCAATTCCTGTTTCTTGAAGTCATTAGGGGACTGGAGGTGGTACGTGATGGGGAATCTACCACGAGTGATAGCATGCAACATTCCACCGCCACCAACTAATTCCACGCGTGATAGCATGCAACATTTCAATTTCCGTGATTTTTTTCACGCCGTGATAAATGGAAGATGTGAGTGGGTGTGAGGGTTTATTGTTGGGTGTTGTGAGTGATGACCATTGTCACTGAAAAAAGTTTTGAGTGATGGAATAATGGTTGGTGACATGGCAGAACTTGATTGAATGTTCTGGGTGATGGAATTTTTGTAAGTGACAACCACCCCCTCCCCCCTTATAAAATACTTTGATTCCTCGTTTGGAGTAGGCATCCCACTATCTACGGGAACAGTCATTGGAACATAACGATCCCATTCGATTATGGACATCCTATAGGGCGCAAGTCAAAGATCACTAGGAAGTGATCCTCTTCCATCATATGGCAAAATCATTTCTCACCAACATCAGTAGTTTGTTTGTTAATTCCATCTTGCTTGTAAGTTGGTGGAAAGCAACATTAGACATAAAAAAGTGGGGAACAGTGGGATACCGACTCAAACGAACTCCGATTGGACTCGTTCCAGCGGCGTTGGAACCGGCTCGTCGAACCCTAATTATGATCTCTTAACCCTAAACCCTAAATATATTAGGGTTTGGCTTTTAGGGTTTAGCTTTAGGGTTTAGGGTTTAGCTTTGGGGTTTAACTTTAGGGTTTAGTTTTAGGTTTAGCCTTTAGGGTTTAGCTTTTAGGGTTTATAGTTTAGATTTTACGGTTTAGCTTAGATTTTAGCCTTATTTTTTAGGTTTAGGGTTTAGAGTTTAGGAGTTAGGATTTAGGGTTTAGGGTTAAGAGATCTTAGTTAGGGTTCGACGAGCCGGTTCCAACGCCGCTGGAATGAGTACAATCGGAGTTCGTTTGAGTGGGTTCCCCGTTGTTCCCCACTTTTTTAGTGTTCCCTAATGAACCTTCCCCCATAATGTAATTAGTTAATGATAGAAGTGATATTGTGTATATCTGGGTTATATAACCCTCTCTTGTAAAAACCCTAATTAGAATACAATTATCAATACAATACAATACACACAATTTCACCATTGTTAACACATACTTAAGATTTTCACTTGCTATCAAATCCAAGGACTCTAAATCGGTGTCGTCACCACAATACTTATATGTGAGAGACGGTCACAACCACCGGTCAGTTTACTCGTCGTTCTCCACCGTTGTCGTCGCTCCTTGCGTTGTCGTCGCTCCTTGCGTTGTCGCTGCTACAATTGTTTGAAGCACACACTGTAACAACCCGCACTTTTGTGCGTTGTTACTACTCGTTGTACTCGTTACGCCTAACACTATATCGTATATATCGCTATTCGAAGGATAATCGCATATTTTCGAAATACAATATCACTATACTACACTATTATCACACTAACACTCACGGAGGCATCGAGTGAGGACCTACTCTACCCTCCTCAGTGGCCGTGATGTGTCGAACGTAGGCAGTTAACGCTAACAAGGACTCTCGGGTGAGTGCTGTAGCTCCAGTCGTCATGACGATGATGACAATACGAGTAAACGGTACCCCGTCAGTCTTTGTGGCACTACACGAAATAACGTTCACGATGACGTCAAGAAAGGACCTATACTACCCTCATTGATGGCCGTGAAACGTCGCTAATAATCGCATACTCGAATCGAAACCGATTGTTAATTATCGAAACTTTGGATTATGGATACGTAAATACGACCCCTAGAGATATATATAATAATAACAATATAATAATAATATAAATAAATTATGAAAGGTACGCGCTTCGAAAACTATCAAAACGATCAAAAACGGAGAAGTCCAAGCGTCAGGATAGCTATCCGGACGGATGGACCATCCGGACGGATGGGCATGCGCACGGATGGCCATCCGCACGCATGGGCCATCCGCACGGATGGGCCATCCGCACGGATGGGCTATCCGGGCCAAAACCCTTTTCCTCTCCTCTGTTGCCTATAAATACCATGTCACATCACTTGAACAGTGATGTGACAGCTCCTGTTCAACCAAACGCGCACCAAGACCCTTTTCTCTCGATTTCCTCGCGATTTCAGTAAGATTTCAACCAAAAACTTGTACTTCTACAATCTACACTCGATCCTACATCATTCTATCTTTCAAAACTCAAATTCTAACCGTGAAATCTGCGGATTTGAGGCGTTTTGAGGTGATGTCACCAAGAGTTCTTATGAACTTCAAGTTGGGGTCTCATTTCACTATAAACGACTCAGATCCGGGTGATTTCCACATGTTTAATGACAAATCTCACCTAAATCTGTGCGATTTCGAGTTAACCATGAAGAACCATCACGAACGGCCAGATCTGATGAAACGGGGTGGTTCCCGGCCGTTAGAATGAGTCGGAGTTGACGGAACTTCAAGTGTTAATGCGAAATTCCACTACCCTAGTAAAAACGAACGTATTCCTTCCATTAAACACTCGAAAACAGTGCGAGACAGACATGTCAGTCCGCACGGACAACAGGTCAGTCCGCACGGATGACACAAGTCCGCACGGATGACATGTCACCCGCACGCACCAGTCACCCGCACGCACCAGTCACCCGCACGGATGAGATGTCACCCGCACGCACCAGTCACCCGCACGGATGGGCTGTCACCCGCGCGCACACTCATCCGCGCGCACAAGCAAGTCAGTCCGCACGCATCACTTTCATCCGCACGGATCATCTGTATCCGGACGGATAACATGCCATCCGGACGGATGACTTGTCATCCGGACGGATAACATGTCTAACCGCATGGATGAGGACCATTCAACCAAATGACTAGTTTTTCAATGCTAAACTCGCTTAACCGTACCTCGTTTACTCTATTCTTCAAGGATCAATACAGACATACTCGCAACCGACTCAATCAAGTTGTAATCTCGCTAAATACGCACTGTGAGTATACTTGAACCCTTTTTAATCGAATTTTGGGTGTAACATACGTTTCCAACAAATCAAGCTTATCAAACGAAATATTCAATCAATCGAATTATCACTTGCGAATAACTGTTATGCATAGATATACGTGATGCTAGATGCATATGTGCTAGGGCTTATACTCGCGACGTCCCACCACGACTAGTATAGTACTATTGCGCCCGACGGGGTCTAGTTATGCCATCGTACATTCGAGCATCGAGGACTTAGTTGGTAGTATCAGTTTTGTGAGTATATATGTCGTGTATTACGTTTATGCATATGGAAATTCGCTACACTTTTATCTACTATGCTATACTTATCAAACCTGTATACTCGCCAATACTTTTGTATTGACAAATATTTTAACGTATGTTGCAGGTTAAATCGCAGACTATATCAAATCAAGCTAGGGATTCTAGAAACTCAACTAAAATCTAGGTTGTCGGATTTGTATTGTTCGAGAGGACAAGAAATCTGTGATAACTTATGTGATTGTATTATTTGTTAGTATGGGATAACGAATGTATTAAATATTATCGCAATATAGTTGTTATGGATTCTCTTGAGCAATCTGATTCGCCTAGTACCGCGCCCCGATGATTCCGCCATCGGTTGGGGTGTGACACACACGGCTTCATCAAACGGAAGAACGTACATAATCCTTCATTTTCATTGCATTGGCGTTGAAACATATACCGGATCACATAAGATCCCACCTGATCCATCATCAGTCATCACCATTGCTAGAGTTTGTAACCCACATATTCGCAAAGCCAAGTCCTTGCACAACACAACAAAGTACTCGCAAAGTTATATGTACTCGTAAAGCCCAGTACCCGCACAACCCAACATACTGTTAGATATTATGTCCGGTTCGATAAGTCAACGCTACCGACCGGGTCTTGACCCGTAAGAGTTACACCTTGGGCAACGAACTAAAATCCACTTAACCTGTTTAACTGGTAATTACGAACGACATACGAAACGGATCATAATTATATTTATGATCATGAGCGGGTATTTACTGAGAGACGTGTACATGGACTGGGTACGAGAAGTACTCTCATCTCGTCACTTGCAGCGCATGCACCATTGCATTGCCACTTGTCGCGCATGCATAGTATTCTTGCCACTTGTCACGCATGCATAGCCTTCTTGCCATTTGTCGCTCATACAAATGCATGTCTGCCACTTAGCAAACACGCATGAAGCTCCATCCCATTTATTATCTTGGGTCTTGCATTTTGATGTGGTGAACCAAGAAAAAAGGCTCTCAAAGAAATCAACCATTCGCCATCACCGCAAACTGGGAGGCCGCCCCGCTCAGCCACCATCACCGGCCGCCGCCGCTGCCTCCATTGCTGCCTCCGTGAGCCGTGAGCCAGCCGCCGCTGCCTTCCTGTTCGCCGCCGCCGGCTGTCCCCGCCCCTTTGTCGTGTCTCGTTGGTTCGTAACACTAGCATGTGTTCGGTGTCTCAACCGGTTAGTAATTAACCGAGGTATAACGTTCTCATCGGTAGTTAAATATACTATTCATTGTGCTCGTATTTGCATGTAACCGGATCCTGTTTGGTTTCGTTTTGTTGATCACTTGTTTATTTTTCCGCTGCCTTTTATTAATTAACTCGCTTAATTAATTAACTATTATTTATTGAACCGGGTTTTTGATAAATAAAAGTTTAAACGATCACCATGGAAACCCAACAGTGGTATCAGAGCCTTGGTTACAACATACAAGTCGGTACCGGTCCTTTTAACTGGAATTAGAACACAAACTTTATTTATTTAAAGTTTCTGATCTAAGTATTTTTAATGGCACTTTTATTTTGGTCAATATTTTATTTGTTTTGCTTGACCAAAATATTGGCTGGTTTATTTTGTGATTGTTGTGAAATATGTAAATCCGGCACGACCTTGTTTTGTAGTTGTATATTTTATTCGGTTTTGTTATTATGGTTTTTGGCCACCTAGATGGGTCAAAGTTGTAATAGATAGGGTTCTTTCCTTTATTGTATTTTTGTAAATATTGTAATAAACGAAGACCCGGAGATAAAACCGAGGACGCTAAAAAGGAGTCATGAAGTCAGTGGAAGTTGCTCGAAACGACTGGATGCACTCAAGTCCATCCTTGTGGTTGTTTGTGTGTTGTGACCCCATGACCCGTTTGATCTTGCTATTAGGCTCTAGCAAGATCGAACATTTTCTTGGCCATATAGATTTACATATTTGTCTTGCTATTATGGTTTCTTTTATCTTATAAATTGTTATAACATAACCAACCTATATACCAACATGATTTTAAAAGGAGTTTTAAAATATTAAAACAATCACATTAAAACAAGTTCTAAATTGTTTTTACAACTTGTTAAAGTTTTTGTTATAAAACAAAGGTTGTTTTAAAATGAACAATAACCAATTAAGTTTTGCAAATTAAACTAGTTTTAATTTTCAAAAACTATTAACTTAATAGATTTCTATTAACTTAAAATTGGTTATTCCAAGTCGCGATAAACTTAGTTTTATAGGTTATCTAAAACTAATTGTCCCGAGAGGTGAAAGGGTCTTTTTGGTTATGTAGCAAATTTAATATCTAAATTAAAACCGACTATAACGACCCTATTTGGTAAAAAAAATTAAAATCAATGGTCTATGCCATCCTACCACTAGTACCACTTGGGGCATAATGCGAACCATCAGTATTGGAGCCACAGCACAACACTTGGTGTCTACCTTATCCTTCCAAGGTGCAAGGGCTTTCGTCGACACATCCGACCCTTCCACATGTGACCGTTTTAGGACGACTATTACTTTTCTTCTCGTGTTTTCATGCCACAGTTGTCTCGAGAACAAAAGTGGCATAAATGAGGCCAAATGTATCAATGCAAGGACAATAGGTTATCCTCACAGCCTCATAAACCCCGGGAGTTGTGCTTTTCTCACAATTGACAATCGTTGTCAGTCTGCTTGAACCTCTTGCTAATGTTGCATGCCCCAGCTGCCTTTAGAAAGAGCTTCTAACTTGATTCTCATTCCTTATCGTCTCACCTCACGAAATAAGGAGATATACATCGAAATACTAATTAAAATCACCTTGCTTATATAATAGATGTCTATTGAAAAACAATTCCTTCATTCTCAAGTTTATACTTGAAAAGGAAAAATTGAATAACACCAACTTTCTCGAATGGCACCGTAATCTGAGAATACTTCTCAAGATGGAGAAAAAGCTATATATCTTAGATGGCCCAGTCCCTACTGAGTCTGAAAGTAACATTACTGCTGCTCACAAGGCACTGGAAAAACATAACGAGGATGTCGTTATGAAAGCCACCATGTCTCCTGAACTTCAGAAGAACATGGAAGATAAAGATGCTTATGACATGATCCAGCAACTAAAAGGCATGTTCCAGAAACAAGACCGACATGAGCGAAATGACACCATGAAATAGCTCATAAGCTGTAAAATGCTGGAAGGATCATGTATCAGTACTCATGTGCTTAAGATGAAAGGATATATTGACTAGATGAACAAACTTGGTTATTCCATAAAAACCAACAAAGTTCTAATGGTCAAGTCTGGTGGTGTTAAGAAGCCCATTAACAAGAAAAAAGGAATCATAAGAGCAAAGGCAAGAGAAAAGTTGTTGTTGCTGCCAGAGATGCCACCAACAACAAGCATGTTGCAAAACCACACCCTCCTGAGGAGTGTCAGTGCTTTGAATGCAACCAAATGGGGCACTGGAAAGGAAACTGCCCGCAGTATCTAGACAAGCTGAAGACGAACAAGGCCAATATCATTGGCACTTCTTCTGATATGGTTACCACATCGTTAATGTCTTGTAGGAGCCTGAAAAGTGGAAGAAACTGAAAAAAGGCCACATGGAACTCATAGTTGGTAATAAGAGTTCTAGTTCTGGCAACTAGAAAATTTTTGTCTTTCATGTCCCACGGCCTTGTAGTTACTTTTAATAAATGTTTATATGTACCTGGTTTGACCAGAAACATTATTTCAGTTTCTTCACTGTTTGAACAAGGATTCAAGTATGTCACAACCCCCGTCCCCTAATACCCCGGGAACGGGCGGCTGCGGCCAGTTTCGGTGGTAGCTGGTGTTTTATCAATTTTGGCAGCGGAAATTACATCAGGATCGTAGGTAGGAAATATTTTATCAGAGTAAAATACCACGCTTTCATAATGTTAAACACATGGGATAAAACCCAAGTTTTATGTATACACGTTGTCATAGGGAT